>PVIJ01008600.1:0-72979 GCA_004024925.1 Scalopus aquaticus
ATATATATATATATATATATATATGAAAAGAAGTATTTCTCCTTATCAATCAAGCAAAGTACATTAAAGCCAGACTGTAACTTGGATAATTTTCAAGCAACATGCTTCCAATTGCAGAATGCAGTTCAAGCCATTCAGCATTTCCGTCCTCTGTCCCTAGGCCGACATTCTCTCAGCCCAGACTGGCTCCCAGGAACAGGGCCAGCAAAGTGACCGTGCCAGCGTCAGCCCAGGGGCGACTCCATTCTCCAGGCGCGTGAATGTTGACTTGCTCTGCAGGACCCTCAGCAGCTGCAGGCTCTCCCATGGCCGAGGCCTCCAGCTTCCTACAAAACTCCTCGAGCACAGCTGAAGGTTCAGCCCCGTGCCGATTTGGAGCCAACCTTCATACTCGCTGGGAAGACTGAGGAGTTCCGAGTTAACGTCTAGGACATCCCTGCACACTGCTGGCTGCCATTTGCCTCTCATCTTGCGCACACTTCTCGCAACTGGATTTCTCCTTTGTTCCAGGCTTATCGCCTCACCTGCGGCCTCCCCCTCGACCTGCACCTCGTGGTCAGAACGAGCTCCACCTCCTGGAGAACGCACTGCCTTTGTCCCTCCCGGCCCCTCCCGGCGGTGGGGCACTCTGTGTCCCTGCTCACCACCAGCTCGGGGAAGAACATTCCTGACTTCTTTTGCTTGCCTGCTGCTGAGATTGCTGCCCATCCCCGATGCCTCCCAAATTTCAAGCCAGTGTGCGCCTCCCATTTGTCAGACACCCCACTGGGTCTCCTAACCCCCTTCCCACAGCCCGGAGGCAGAATACCGGGAGCTCCCTGCATATAAGTCCACAGCATCTGCGAAGCAAGCAGGCTCTCGTGGGGCATGCCTGGGCGGGAGGAGTGGGGGCGAGACAGTGAAGGCCGGAGAGTGCCCGCATGCACGCTGACTTCTTGTGAAGGAGAGGAGGGAAGAAGGCGGAAGCTCCTGGTCTGCCCTCCAGTCTTAGGAAGGTTCAGGAGAGCTGTCAGGGCATCTCGACCACAGTCATCCTCCAAAGGGGTGCTGTGCCTCTCAGGGATCGCCTGCCTCAGTCTCCCCATCTAGCCATTGAGGGAGCACTCTATGGAAGGCGCCTTGACCAAACACTGCAGTGGATTCCAGAGGCTGGGGGCTCAACAGGCATGCCCTCTGCTCACAGGCCTGCCATGGCCTTCGCAACCTGGCAGGCTGAATTTTCTTCCAGCACCGGAAGCTGGGTTGGTCCTAATTTTATACAGTGACATGGCAACAAGACCACCGCCGTCGCTATAACTAGCATTTCATCACAGCCACACAACTATCCGTTCTTTTTGTGGTTGGGCTAATCAAGTTCTAGTTTCTCAGCCAGTGTGCCGAGGAGATTGTGCAGTATTGATGTCCACACTCGCCATACCGTGCGGTAGGTCTCCGAGACTTCCTCACTACTTGTTGCCAGCGTGCACCCTTAGCACCTGTCCCTATGACTAATGAAGAGAAAGAACTAGCTCAGCAGTCTGGAGAAGCAGGGCGTGTCTCTTGCCCACACGCGCTCTTAGAGAGTAAAGACGCAGAGGTCCCTGCAGAGGACCAGCAGGCCCCGGGCCCGGGGCACACCCCTGGGAGGCACGCCCTCCCCGAGCACTGCCTTCCGGAGCACCGCAAACTGTGTATCACCCTCGTCACAGCCTTCTGAGGTGGACGTGGCCACGAGGCCCACTGTAGAGCTGAAAACATTGAAACTTGGAACATCTGAGCACTCTGCCCAAGGTCAAGTGGTGGAGCTGGGATTTGAACCGAGGCATTTGACTGCAGAGTTCACAGCCTCAACTGTCTCATGAGATGGAGTCTAGTCATATAAACAACTTGTCCATGGTGAGGAATAGCTCTTCCCCTTAGTTACTGCAAAATGTCACCAAACACAGGGCTCTCTATGACCCAACCAAGTCACTTTGGTGAGAAATAGACCAAGACTTTGAAATTCGGCCCAAGGCACTAAGAAGACAAATACCGAGAGCAGAAGAGTTTAGATGCCCTCGCCCCCAGAGCGCAGGCCTGACCCCAGGGCACAAGATGTTTTTCATTTGAGCCAATGGCGGCCGTATTTAATGTGTCTTTTCTGCTCTGAGGATGGGGAGCGTGATAACGTCCTGTACATGAGAACGCCACCGCGTCTGGGAAAAGTTTGGAAAGTTGAAAAACGTGCTAAAAGTTTACCAGTGCCACGGCCTGGGCCGCTTTCTCCTTCCACCAACCAAACTGTATCAGTTTCTGAAATGTCTCTCCCAGTAGCCTCTGGTTTTATTTAATTTACTGCACTTGGAATTTGATAAGTTCCTGGCTAGCTTTCGCATTCTTTCGCATCCTCGTAATTCACATATTATCTTTCAGCTTTCAGTTCTTCGAATCTTCTAGTCACTCCTGGAGAAAAGCTGCTTTAGCATTTTATCCACTTACTGGCTCAGAAATACAGTCAGACAACAGTGATACATTCCTACTCAGAAATGTCACTGTGGCCCGGACACTCCTCAGGGTCGACATTTTGGGAGGTCCAGTTCTGTGCAGGGGCCCCACTGAGGGGCTACAGATGAAAGAACATGCCACGCCCCCGCCCCCGCCCTAAGGCGCTCACATGCTTGCGGCAAGGACAGACAACAGCCAGACACAGAACAACAGGAGCAGAGGGAGAGTCCGTGAGCACCATCAGGACAGCGTGCCGGGACTGGGAGCCAAGGACGGTTTTTCAGTGGTGGCTGGGAAGGTGGGGGGCAGAGGAGAGGGACGACTGCACCGCAGGAGGCAGAAGGGCTCCCAGAGCGGCCTCACAGAGAGTGAACGGGACCCCAGCAGAGATCTGAGAGCATGGCGTGGAGGGATGGAAGAAGCGGTTCATCCTTGCCCCGCTACATGCCGTAGTCCTGCTTAAGAACCCTCAGTAACCCTCCCTGGGCCTGAGAGGTAGGTAATACTCTTTGCCCATTTAAAAATGGGGAAACTGGGCCTCCCCAGTGGCGCAGCAGTTAGGCGCTGGGCTTTGGAGTTGTCGGCAGCGGCGACGCGAGTTTGAAGCCCGGCCGGGGAGATTCCCACATGGTGCGGCAGACCTCTCCTGCCTCGCCCGCTGCTCCCCTCAGCAGTGGATTTCAGTCGATCTGCCTGTTCTGCTCCCCACTCTGTCTCTGGTGAGCCCTCTCACCCCCACACCTCTGGTCTGTAGCCCAGCTTGTATGCATAAATAAATAAATCTTAAAAAAATGGGGAAACTAAGGCAGAGAGGTGGCAAAGCCCAGTAAGGAGCGAAGCCAGGATTCAAGGCCAGGCAGCCCGGCGTCAAGAGTCCACAGTGTCACTCAACCGGACCATTGTGGAGCGTGTGCTGGATCCTTAATGGCCTCGCCAATTCACCCCGTTCATTCATTCGTTCACTCATTTCTTCAACATATATTCACTGAGTGCCATGACCAGGCATGGGAGAGAGTTGAGGACAAAAGAGACAAGGCCCTGGAATTCTACTCTCAAGGCAATGGTGCAGGCTGGCAGTGGGCAGGCTGCCATTGATTCAGATGAAACAGAATAATGAGACACTCCCTCTGGATGCCAGAATCTACAAAGAGGAAACACCACAAAAGTGGGGAAAAGTTCAGAAATATAATTCTGTCAAAGCCATGAAAAAAATTTAGATTCCACATTGGACATAGTAAAGATAAAACTCATAATGTTTAAGTGGCAGAGATGGGTAAAGAATGTAACAGAAGGAACAGAGCCCAGAGAGGATTGATGCCAATGAAAAGGGAATACAATGGGGCAAAAAGGGTTAAATGGAACAGGGACCAGGCAGATTTACTGGGCTGGAAAGCGGCACCTGAGGCTATCACTTAGGTCTCTATCCAAACCACCATGGCTTTGCTTAGCACATCCGCGCGTATTCCCAGCACATACTAGCACCTGGAGGCCAGTCTTACAACTTTCTGCTCACAGAGAGACGCACTGACTTAAAGGAATACAGTTCTGAGTTCTTGCAGGAACAGACCCAAGTAGAATACTCTGGTCTCGAGTGTGAGGACCCCAGCAGACTAATTTCATCAGCACCTGACTGGCTTGTCCCAAAGCGACCCCCTCCCCTGCCTCCTCTAGACCTTGACAGTGACAGAAGACAAAACTACTGAATTTAGCTCACTTTCCTCTAGAACTCCTCTCGAACCAAAGTAAGGACAACACTTTGGGAAATGTTTTCCAAGGCAGGTTTTTTCTGCTTGACCCAAGGTATAAGTTTTCCTCCAGGAAGTTAAGGCACCTCATGCTGGTGTAATCGAGTTTCCCTGGGAAGAAGCCGCTGCCCTCTGGGTGGTCACTGCTGTGAGAAATGAAATGCAGATGTTTGGCGGGGCGCCCCCCAAGCTTCCCGCTCTTTGTGTGTTTCCTCTTCGAGAGAAGGGAGTGGATTCAGGACGTCCCCAAGGCTGACCCGCCACGCAGCGACAACATGCCCAAGGGGCTTGCGGCGACACCTCCCTGAAATGTCTTGGTCATCCAGTGCATCCATCAGTCACCCCCAAATCGTGCACCCCTCGCCCCAACCAGTGGCTCCTGCAGCTATGTCTCTTAGGATGTGAGCCACGATCATGGGGAACTCCCATGTTTGTGAGCTGCAGATTTTGAAAACGGTGTTCCCAGCTGTTCTTTTGGGAAACAAATGTGGATGACTTCAACCTTTCAAACGAAGGGGAAAGGACAGACAGCAGGTGCCTTCCTGACATGGTGCTGTCAGGCCGGGGGCTGCTGAGTGGCCAGTGCCCTTGCCCATCAGCAGTTTTTGAGCAACGAAGAGTGCGGAAAGAGATGGGTTAAAATTCAGCGACTCACCTTCACAAATAGCCCACTACTTCTACGTGGAAAAAAATAAACCACGGTTCTCCCAGCCCCTCCAGCTGCTCTGCCCTGTGCGGGGCCTGTCCTCGCCGACACAGCTTCTCTAGAGAACCGGCCACTCGCCCGCCCCCATTTCTCTTCTGCACGCATTTTCTGCTGCTTCAATTTCTTTATCTCGCCATAAAACCCATTTCTGTGAAAACCTCCCCAACACAAAACAAGAAGCTCCGCCTCTAGGCAGCATTTCTCTCTCCTTCCAGACCTTTGCTCTCTCCTTGGCGGCCCGTGTTCCGACGAGGCTGAGCCTCGGGTCAAGGCTGCTGCTCGTGCTGGCCGGGGTTGGGCCCGTCGGCGGCGCGTCCTTTAACAGGCCAGTGAAACCCCAGTGCAACCCGGCGCCATTCTGCAGCACAAGTATGTGTCTGCGCTCAGCCCAACTCCGCAGGCAGCAGCATTTTCTAGCATCAACAAGCCTGTCCGCATCTGGCAAGACGCCAACAAAAGCATCCTGATACACAATTATATACTGTGTTTCCACTGCTTCAGTCAGGGCCTTTCTCAGAGAGTGTCCGCCGCCGGCGGCGTGCACCCGCTCGGTCCGCACACGTCACCCTGTCACCTTGCACTTCCATAATTTTCTCAGTGAACGCGCGGCTTCCCCAAGTGATAGTAGCGACGAGGGAGATGGATGGCTTTGCAAGCGCGCCCTGCTCAGCGGGGACCCTGCCAGCACTTGTAATTATGGGGTGCGGAGAGGAGTAAGTCAAAATTTGAAAATCACCTTCCAAACACGCAGTCGTTTCTTCTACCACCCAATCCTTCTCCAGACTGGCCCACCTTCGCGATGGCGTGGCCCAGCGCCCTCCAGAGCGCCGTCTCCACGAGGCCCCACTCCCGAGGCCCGCCCCCCGCGCCTGAGTCGCCAGTGATCAAACTTTCACCCACAGCTGCCCGGCTCCTGCCGAAGGCGCTCCCGTCCCTCCGCGAGGAAACCCAGCCTCACGCCTCGGGCCTCCGGGAGCACAGCAGCTCCGTGGCGGACGAGCTGCTCAGCCAGCCTCCTCCGAGCCCTCCCAACCCGCTGCCAGGGCACCACCCGCTCTCCTTCTGCCCCTCGGGCTCCTGCGCGTCGCTTCTCCTCCCCAACTTGACTTCCGAAATTGAGGTGCACGTTACAGAACACAAAAGGGACCACTGAAGGGAGCAAGTCAGCTGCACCGACCATGCTGCGCAAGCACTATCTCCATCTGGTTCTAGAACCTTTCCACCACCCCCAAAGGCAGCTCCATTCCCCCAGGACACACTCTCCACCCCTGCCCCTAGTCCCTAGAAACCACTGATCTCCCTTCTACTGCCACAGGCTTAACCACCCGGGGCATTTCAGACCAATCGAATCACACGATCTATGACCTCTGGGGTCTGGCTTTGCACGTGGCATGCAGGGCCGGCCTCGGGCACGGTGGCAGCGCTTCCTTCCTCTTGATGACTGGATAACCCCGCACTATATGAGACCACGATCTGTTTACTCACTCAAGGCCACTTGGCTATTCACACCTGGAGGCGGTTGCGTGCTGACCATCTACTATCGGCGTGCCCTGCGCCACAGACCTCCCACCTCTTCTCTCTCGCCTTGGCCCTCCCTTGTCACGCCAGTGGCGTGCGCCTCAACACAGCAGACCCCAACTCAGGCTCTCTTCCACACGCCACGCTCCTTCATTTACCTGCCTACACCCCACTCATACGCGGGCGTCCAAAGGGCATGTGAAGTGTGCTGTGGCAGGCGCGTCAATGTAACATGTCCAAATGGAATTTTAACATTCCCTCCCACCTGCCATTTGCTGCCAACTCTGCTCTGCCAGTCTCTCCACCTCAGTTCGCCCATCCATCTTGATGGCTCGGAGACATCCTCAGTCCTCCCATGTTCGCCTCTGACGATCAGGAAACCCTCCCACCTGCTCTCATCATCTCCCCCCTGCCCACCAACATCAAACTGCCTGCGCCGATCTTCTGGGTGGTCACACGGTCCCCTGGCTAGTCTCCCAGCTTCTGGCAAGACACGGCTCTAAAAGCCAGAAAGATCGATGTATCATCTTTTACATGAAAATGAACAAGAACCGCTCCTCAGGCCGGATATGTTCACAAACCATTAGCCTGCATTTGATCGTCAAAAGTTTCATAGGGACAGCATTATGACAGGCCTTCCAGAAGTTTCAGTCTATCCATTATAATCCGGTAAGGACATTCTCAACTGAATTAAGTAGGGAAGAAATGACTTTGATTTATTCACTTTTAAATGTTCTTGTTTTCTGCCTTTATTTTCCCTGCTTCCAACTCTTAAGGAAAAAACATCAACATAAATTAAGTTCCTTAGGTCCACTCCAAGGGAAAAGAACAAGTTCGTCTTTGTGCAATTTCAAGGGTAATCTCCCGCGATCTGTTTTAATATATACAGACTCACTCCCACGTCTCCGGCCAGTTTCTATTCCACATATGTGCATTAGCTCCATGTTGCCTCAGTATTTAAAAAGACAGTAAATGAACTCCCTTGAATCCCATTCACAACGAGAGGACAGTAGAGCCAGGCCTGAAAACTTCCAGCAGGGTTTCATTTGCATCAAACTATGTTTACTTATCAAGAGTACACCACTATTATTTTCAAGAACACAACATTTGTGATGAAATATCATTGTCAGTTACATTGCTACAAAGCTGTGATTTTTCAACTGTGGGCAATTTTGCTCCTCAGGGGACATTTGGCAATGTCTGGAAAGTTTTTTTGTGTCACAGTGGGGAAGGGAGCGCTACTGGCATCTAGAGGGTGGAGGCCAGGGGTGCTGTTCAATATCCTCCAATGCACAGGACTGCCCCTCCCCCAAAGAATGACCAGCCCCAAACGTCAGCAGTGCCAAGTCTGAGAAACTCTGCCTTAGAGTTAAAATGTTTATCATTCTAGGTTCCATTGGGGTATAAGTCCAATTAAAAGATAATTAAATTTTACGAGCAGATTTTTGGCTTTCAGACTTTTGGTGCTTTTCACTGAAGGCACAGCCTTACCATGTCATTTCTAAGCAAATTAACATATGTCACCTTTAAATTCACCCATGTGGCACTAAACCAACTTCTAGAAATATTGTGAGAAAAAGTCAGTAGCAACTAATTTCCTGAAACCCTGATCTACAGCAAACGGATGCCTTGAAAGCAAGAAGCCAAATGCCTGCACATAGTAGGTGTTGACAATATTTGGTGATTTACTGGATGCAATTTAGAATGTGTATTTGCAATTTGAATTGCTGGATGACTTGTTAGTGTCTACATTTATCCTCCAATACAGTATTCAAATCCTTTTGGGCCCAGTAGGTCCCAGAATTTATATAAATGAAGGTGTGTGCGATGATTTAGAAAGATTTGATTCCAAAATGCATAAATCAATCTCCCTCTCTTTGTGTTACACGTCTAGGCATAGGTTTGGGGATAGGCTAACCCTGCAATCACTGGGGACACCTTAAATCAGAAACCCCATGAGTACTGTAGTCTCAGCTTTCAAGGACTAAGTAAAACATCATTAGCTACAGAATGTGGATTCTTGAAGGCCTAATGACTATCTAGTGTGACCACTCCTCTTTATTCCAAACGAGGAAAGAGGCTCCCAGAGCTTATGAGATTTTTCCAAGGCCACAGAGTTGGTTAGTGGCCAACCATAGACAAGGCCTCAGCTCTTCTGGGAGAGTGTTCTGGGATTTCTCCAATAGACTCATCTTTCTTTGCTTGAGTTGTTTGCAGTCAAACTTTCCAAAACCGCTGTGTAAAGTTGTGTTGCCTAATTTATTGTGAGTCTATTACTTAAGTCCCTGAGCAAATCGTTTATTCCCATCATTTTATCTGAAATTAAAATCCTTCCACTAAGCACACACATGTATTGAAAGTGAGCTAAAATTCATAATATAAATGGAGTAAGCATGACACGAATACATAGTAACTGTGGACTTTCCCCCTTAATATCAACTTTTGTAGCCCAAAACACATTCAATATATCAACTGAAAGAAGGGATATGTCAACATTAACCTAGGTGCTGGTATACTCACCCATTTATTTGCAACAACAATTTCAGCCTGCGAATATGACAACATGGGACAAAGGTCACGTGCATCATGCTTGAGTGAACCCAGAGGATCGAGCGTGTCCTCACGCCAAGCAAGAGGAATAAACAGGCTGATGGCCAATGGGCGCTCCATGTGCCGTTGCCACTTTCCCCAGCACCGTCACATTCGACTTTCATGTTTCCCCAAGAGTCTGTTTCTGAGCTACAACTTGATCTGTAAGTTTAGTTCAACTATAATGCAAGCATATGCCTCAAAAGGTTCAAAAATTCATAAGGAAAATGGGTCAACATGACTTAACAAAGTTTCATAACACTATTATATTTTAGGTCTAAAATCTATGACCAATTTAGAAAACATTCAATCTAATTAATGAACCCTTTTTTTGTTTCACTTAGTGATTGATATTCAGGAATGAATTAAAGTTGTTAAGCAAAGAATAGAGTTGAAAGTGATTTGGGATTTTTCTCTAAAGCCAAGAAGTAGTCAAGCACCCTCCACACTTATTATTCTATGGGCCACCTTCTCCTGTTCCCCAGTAGAACTAATTATTGGAACATTTGATTCCAGATCTTCTCTCTGCCTATCTTCTCTTTATATCTTTTCCTGCCAGCTAAATACTGAAGCATTGTAACAGACACTTCGAAAATGCCTGAAGTCAGGCATGTGACTTTAATAGGAGGCATTGGCTGGAGCTTTTTGCAATGAAAACCAAGTAATTCTGCATTCAAATGGAAATGGAAATATTTCATCCTGAATTATCTTTACAAGATGATTCCAGCTTTTACATATGAAAATAACAGTTGAGATTTTTATCTGTGAATTTCTCAGGAGCTCCATTTTCAGACTATGTGGTCTATTTCAAACACGCCATATGGGTTATGTACTCGAGGAACTACTCTGGACGAAAAAAACTGTGCAAACAGAAACCACCCAGTTCCAACGTCCCAGCTGGCACTTCTGTTACCCATAAGTGCTCTTTCTGTTTATGTTTCTTACACCCGCATGTGTATATGTTTGCAGTGGGACTCTTTCACCCTTGTCTCTTAAAAATTCCTTGAGCAACAAGGCAGCTGAAAGTGGGACTCTGCTGTATTTCCTCAGCCCAGCAGGGTGGACAAGAAGACTGCCTGCACACTGCATGGTCCAGAAACTTCTCCTTACTCTCTTCCATTCGAATTAGCTTTCTGTGTCCCACCGTCCTGAGGGTCAACGCTCTGCTTCTGCAGACACCCCTGCATCTGAAGAGGCAGCACATGCCTCACTGGCTGTTAAGAAGAGTCCTGTGAAGAAGGGCTCCTTGGCTAAAGTGTGGAAAGTCAAAACTTCTCAAAGCCTTTTATGACCAGAGCTTTCCATGTTCATGTTTGTTACAAATACCTTGAACGGGCCAACGGATTATAGCTTTTTTTGGCAAGCTCTTTAAATCTGGAACTCTTCCTTTTCTCGAGTGTTCCGTAGAAAGACTGTTCCACAGAGCTCGTGCTCGGAACTGCGGATAACTCTAACCACTGAGAGCACTTTCTGCGGTCTAATTCTACACCCCAGGACACAGGGCCAGGCAGGATGTGTCGGCCTCCCGGATGGCCGCTCGAGAAGCCATTTTTAAATAAGTGGAGCTGGGCCACCCTGGTGGCGCAGCGGTTAAGCACTGCACTGTGGAGCTGTAGGCAGCGGCGACGCGAGTTTGATGCCCGGCTGGGGAGATTTCCACATGGCGCGGCAGGCCTCTCCTGCCTCGCCTGCTGCTCCGCTCAGCAGTGTGTTTCGGTCGATCTGCCTCTTCTGTCCCCACTCTGTCTCTGGTGAACCATCTCACCACCCCACACCTCTGGCCTGTACCCCAGCTTGTATGCATAAATAAATCAATATTTAAAAAAATTAAAAATAAATAAGTGGAGCTATTAGCACTTGGCAGGACCCACCACACAAATGGCCGCCTATTTTGGCCCTGATAATGTACTTCCGGGTGACACAGTCATATTGTCATGCATCTGGGAGTGACAGCAGCGATTTCAGGGAGGATGAGACGGGAGAGGTAGGGCTGAAAGCAGACAGAAACTGAAGCCATGTCATTTAGGTTTATGCACTACAAATAGCAGCAAGAGCGTGTGTCCCTTGGCCCTCACTACGTGACCATGACCTTAACAGTGGGTCCAGGCTGACCCAAGTTGTTGCTCTGCACTCTAGCACAGGGTCTGGGGCACTTGTGCACACAATCAACATTTGGAGTGACTGAGTGATACAATTATCACCAAATTTGGGCAATTGACTCCATCTTCATATTTCTCCCTTCTCTGCAACTCCAACCCCTGCCTTCACAGGTGAGCCCAAGAATCTGCAGATGCAGGGCTCAGGTGGGTCCTCCAGTGAGTGGCCTGGCCCCAGTCTGAGCACTACCTACCCACGTGACCGACCGACTCTCTGACAGTTAAAACCTCCAGAGAAAAAGGCTTTGAGGCATCCTTAGTGCTCTATGCCCGGGCTGCGTGCACTCACGGCGGAGACAAGCATCTCCACTCACACCTCCTACCTTGTGCAACTGTCTGAAAGGCACTTGAGGGATATGACCGATTCCCTAGAAGTGTCAAGTTCAACCATACTTTTCCCTAATCACTTTGGCAAAGCCATCAAAGAACAAGACTTTTTCTGGCTGCAGAGTTAGAGGAAGGACATTCTCTGGAATCTTATTTCCATTCTCACATTAAACACACACACACACCGCCCAGAATTTGTTTTCCTCCTTCTGACGTATTTCACTCAGCATAACCCCTCCAGTTCCATCCACGTCACAAAAGCAAGAATTTATCTTTTTATAGCAACTTATTTGTCAACAAATTATGCTTCCTCCTACCTCATTTTTTCCCCTATGTACTTTAGATTATTTTATAGCACGATTTTAAAAATAAACCTTAAAAGACTGCATGATGGGAATTTACTAAGTGGGAGAGACTAAATTTTTATGTATCATTGATACAAATATTAGCCATGAAAACCTAATATAAACTTAAACTTCAGACTAGTTAATTTACAATCTGATAAAAATGATGAGATGCTTGTACTGCTAATCCCTAAGGGCATGCGAAAAGCAGTGTATTGCCATGGAAGGCTTCTTACCTTCCCTTAGCGCTGGAATTAGTGGATCTCGCCCAGAAGAACGAGGCGCATAGACTGCTCTCGTCTATCCTTTGCTCCCAGCAGAGGACGCTGTCCCATGTCTCCCCCGCCAGACCCTCCCAGCCGCCAAGCCCCAGCTCATCTGCAGCTCCGTTCTCCACCTCCAGTTCCCCATGCCTTCTCTGCAGCCATAAGCTGTTGTTTACAACTCTCGGAGGGCATTCATCCAATTCCAGGCTATATCGCAGTGGTCTGGGTACACATGCTCCACCCTGAGAGTCATTCATTCATTCATTCATTCATTCATTCACTGATTCAACAAATACCCTCCCATGTCATACACTGTCCGCGGCTCTGAAAACAGAGAGTAACAAGAAACAAATTCTGCCTCGAGTGAAACCCCACGCCAACACCTGTATCTCTGTCCCATTACATGTGCCAATGGGCAGTGGCCCTGCGGCCCATCCAGCAAGTCTGGCTGCAGACTCCAGTTCCCAGAGTGCTGTGTGCTCCTCTCCTCTCTAGCGTAGCCTGAGACTGTAAATCCATCTGAAAGAAATCGTGCATTTTAGCTTTGCATCAAGCATCTAATAGCTGACCGCACTTCAAACAGAATGGTGCTTCTGCTGAGAAGGAGGGATCGCTTCCGTGAGTCCAGCATTCCATTAGCCAATGAAAGAGTGTTGTTTAAACATGCCACCTCCCCCTGCATTCTTCTCTTAATTAATTATGTAGCTCAGAGTGTAAGAGTAGTGGAGAACTCTGTCCTAGCTAGAGTTCCTTTCCCCTAGTGAACTAATTAGAAGGCACACACATATGATAGTGAGTTAATTGTATGAAGGGCACTGAGTTCAGGAATGATAAGAAGGGTCTGTGGTATTATTGGACAATTAGGGACAACTCTGCTCAAGGGTTTTGGTGCTAATTATAATTGTCAGTTCGTCATTTATATAATAAACTTTTCTGAGAGCCTCTTTCCACAGACAGTGTAAACCAACATAGTAAGGAAAGCAAAAGGAAATTAAGGGAGCAAAGAGAAAACAACTTTCGATAGACTCTGGAAATTATAGGCTCCATCATTAGTTTGTGCTCATGTCTTGGCCAATTATTTCAAAGCAGAATTTAAGAAAGCTCAGAGTACACGTTCCACATAAAAATAAGAAATTGAGACATGGAAGGAAGTAGAAAGAAAATGGACCAACACATTTGATGAAATTAAACAGTAAGTTTGACTCTGAGCTTCCTGTTGGCCAATGCAAAAAAAGGTAAAGGCAAAAAAGAGAGGCAAAAGGCCAGTAACTAAGCCCCCCTTAACCAGAACGGACCACGTATATATGTTTTCTCCTTGACTGAACTCCTCATTTGGATGGTAGCTTATTCATCTTTGTCTCCCAATTTGTAAAACTGGATCTCTCTTTCCAAGTGGAGGTCTGCGCTCCATTAAATATAACTAAGTTTCCCTGGAAACCAAAGACAGTATTTCATTAATAGCTAATAACCGGGATGTCTGCCCTCCCTCCTGGCACCCTGTAATCCATTCTTCAGAGAGAAGTTAGAGGATCCTTCCAGAACATAAATCAAGACATGTCTCTCACATGTGAACCATCCACCCAAAGCTCTCCATCACATCCAGCATCAGTCCAGCCTCCCCTGCTCTGACAACAGGGCCCTACAAGATATGCTCATTGCCTCGGCTCCCACTTCGCCCCCTCCCTGAAGCACTGAGGTCATCTCTCTATTTCTGGAACACACCAAGCTCATTTCCTCCTGGAGAGTTCTTTGCCCTGATTTTCACACACTCACTTCTTCATTCATGTACATTTTGTGCCAATGTTAAATTCTCAGAAAGTCCTTTCCTGGCCATTACAGAACCAGCCGGCACTGCACTGTTAGCCTATGCCCAGGCCTGAAGTTTTCACCACACTCATCATCTGAAGCGATCCTGGCGTCCGTCTCTGTCTGCTTGTTTGTCTGTATCACTAGCACATCAGTCACGAGAGGCCCATGTATCTTGCTTCCTGGTCCCTCCCTGGAGCCCATAGCCGTCACGCATGACGCATGGTGGTGACGAATGGGTCAGCAAATGAAAGGCAGTACACAAAAAACTGATTTTCTGGTAAAAATGCAAAAAGTAAAAGAGAAATGTAAATGCATCACAGTTAATACCTTTCCTACGTCACCTGGTTAAAGTTCAAACCAGTGTATTCATCGAATGCGGGGGACAGAAAATGTCTGTAAAAGGCTAAGTACTTTAGGTTCTGTGGGATACACGGTCCATGATTCAACTCTTCAAATGTCGCTGCAGGCCCGGAAGCCACCAGACACAACACCTAAAGCCCATAAAGCTGTGGGACTAGCCTACACACCCCAGCTTACCAATGGCTGGTATAAAATGTAGATCACAACTAGTATCAGGAAGATGACAGCTGCTGTTCAAAGGAAAAGCAAACAGAAAAATTCAACGCGAAGGAAAAAATTCTAGAAACATCATAGTGAAATTCGTATGTCTAGGAAAAAAGGGAGACCAAGAAAGAAGCGAACCCATAATAAGAATAACACAAAAAACAAACAGTTAGGGACGCCATGGCCACACTCACAGACTTCATGCCGCCATTGAGAAGAGAGGGCTCGCTCTAGAAGACGCCTATGAGGTCACACCTGCAAAAATGTAGAAGGGTCTGGGCACTTATATAAGGAGAAAATGGGGAAGAAATCATACAAAAAATAGGAGCACTTCCCGAGACACTGGCGCTCGTTCAGAGGCACAGAGCCAGAAAGGAAGACTGGCAGCCGATGGGCGGAGGGTGACTGAAACACCCCAGATATGCAACAGGTGGGGTACAGGAAGACCACGGAGCATATACAGAAGGGGGCATGTAAGAACACCACAGTCCTTCTGGGGGTGTATGCCATTCATCTAACTGGGCATTTGAACACAAGAAAGAATGAAATTTGGAAAATACTTAAGTCAAATTTTGCTACCGGAGTTAAGAATAAAAATAGTGACATCCAGGTTTTGAAAGGGCTTTCCAGAGATTCCAGAAAATGTTTCCAAGAAAGGATTTACATTAACATTTGACAGTTTTCAAGAGACATCTGGACACTCCATTCCAAATCAATCACTGAGATAGACAGAAAAATGTTATTGTTCCTGTTTTGCAGAAGCGAGACGAGGTGCAGGGAAGTTAGTGCTTAGCTCGTAAGTGTGGTTAAAAAGTCCAAACTTTGGAGATCTGAATTTCAATATTTCAAATTCTGATCTGGCAATCTGCTAGTTGAAGAAAGAACTTTCTCTGAACATCTACACCTTCATGGACTCAAAGAATGTTACACTTGGAACAAATGTTAGCTCATAAAAAAAAAAATGTTACGCTTGGAGAATTTCTGGCTCCACATTAGATTTTCCTGGAGGGTATTTTGTTAGAATGGAGCAATGCCTGGGCCCCATCCCATAGCAGTGAATAAAACCTTTCTGAGCGTGGGTTCCAGACATCAGTGACTTTCCAATGTTCTAAGGCACCACAGAAGTTGAGCATCACTGCTTTAGTACAGAGGTCAGAAAACATTTTCAGGAAAGAGCCAGATGGTAAATATTTGCAGACTAGTTGGCCGTATGTTCTTTGTCACAGTGACTCAACTCCACTGTTGCATAGCAAAAGCAACCAATATGTAAACAAGTCGGCATGACTGGTTGCAATAAAACTTTATTTCAAAAAAGAGGGAACAGGTCCGATTTGGCCACAAGGGCCATGGTTTGCCAACCCCTGATCTAGTAGAAACTTTCTGTGGAAGAGAGGCCTGGAGGTGTCAAATATGGTGCTCATGGATTGTTCATCAATGACAAACAGAAGGCCGGATTCTGCCATTCTGCCCGCAGGCCTGTGAAGGCCCCGCTCCCGGCTCGCTCTTGGACCCTCACACCTCAGCTTTGGCCACTCTGCACTTCACTTTCCACAAGCTTAAAACACTCTTCTCAGAGAAGCAGATCAGTTGTTGAATGGGAAGAGGGCTTCCTTTGGGCAAGGAGCATGATGTCAGCACTTCCCCTCACGAGCAGGAGAATCTCGAGCAGCTCCCTCAAATCCTGAGCCTGAGCGTCTGGGTTACAGCCCAGGAAGAGATTTTCCACAGATAACTGCTGTGTGCATTAAATGAACTCTAAACGACTCGGCACCATGCTGGGGACACAGTAAGTGCTCAATAAATATTGACTCCACCACCTGTGGGCTGTCACTATTTAAGATTCATATTTTTACACTATGTGGGAAAAAAAGAAAAATCTAGAATATTAGGAAAAGATAAAGATAGCCCCCAAATTTACTCTCTCAAGCAGAGAAAAGGGATATCGAAAGGGGGTAGGGAGAGAAGTAAAGGACTGTGACAGGCAGGGCTCGGTCCAACCTCAGCACCAAGCAGCACAGGCTAGATACTAAACGATTTCCCACCATCCCCGAGGTGAAGATGAGATGAAAAGTATGTGAACGTGGGACTTTCCCTTTGGGAGATACAAGAAATGGGACATGGGCTTCTTCAGTGCCCCTCCTTCTGTCTGGAACTTTTGTCCAGAACCCATGCTGCCATCTGACCTGACCTGATTAGATAGTAAAGATGACCCAGGCAAATGGAGTTGGACCCGGGTCCTCACTGGTGCATTACGACACAGAATGGACCACCCCTAACATGCTCCACCTGGAACATCTCCTCATGTACACTAACGCCCCTCTTGGCAGTCTCAGTCAACTTGATGGAGAACGCCCTGATTCAGGACGAATGCCCCTGAGCCCTGCCTGGTGCATCTCTCCCACATCTAAAGCCAGTTTTCAAATTACCACTTCAAAATACAAAAAAGCACAGAGCAGTTGTACTGGTACATTAAGTAACCTTGATGCTTCAGAAAGAAAGCACATGGTTTATAATTTTGAAGATTCCAGAATAGAAATGTCCTTTATTAACAAATTCCTGTAGACAAACCTCACAGCTAGATGGCAACAAACTCAGAAATAATATCCATTAATCCCTTGGGAAATCAACACGTTTAGCGCTCAGATCATTTGAATGCACGCGTATTGGCAATCTCACACACAACTCAGGGAGTGCTACCTCTGGTAAGCACAAATCTGAGCTCTGCTTTGGCAAGTCTGGCTTAACATCGACATAATTCACCCATCAGATAGGCCAGCCTCTACGCCGAGCAGTGTACAAACCTTTACCTCATTTGGTCACAAAAATCTCACAAAGCCAATGCTTCCCTCCTCCTTAGAAAGAGAACGTGGTCAAGGACCCTATGTATCAGGCCAAAGCTTCTACACATAGAACACGAAAAAGGGGTACTCAGAAGCAGGGTTACCTAACTGTAGTTATGATGGGGGGGGAAATCGGAGCAGAGTTATTAGGTTGGACCTTTAGAATGGGGTATATTTGAGCTAAGATGGTGATGGAGAGGGGGAGTCAAGGAAAAAGCAATTTTGCAAAACTGAAGATTGTCGACATTGTTTCTATACTCACAAAATTAAAAGAGAGCCAATCGGTTTACACCACTCTGCTCTGTTATTGCAGCTACTCACTGAGCTGAGAAAGTCTTTTTCTCTTCACCTTTTTTGGAGAATAGCACAATCATTCGGGTTGGGTTAGGCATCTGACAATATTTCACCCTTATTTCCTAGCCTGGCAACTTATTCCCCATGTAATAGCTCCATATTCCTCCTGGAATGCATGGCGTGATCGCCCTCCCTCCCTCCTAGCAAGCTGTCTCCTGTGATATATACCCTCTCATCTCTTTAGCAATTGGGAGATGCATTTCTGGAAGCCAGTCTCTTGGCAATTGATGCCTCATTTTTCCATTAAAGAGAGTATCCATGCATTCACTCAGAATTGCAGGTTTAAAGTGTTTAGTAATGATCTCTGCTGCTTGTCAAGCAGAATTTCTATCTGAACATGAAAATGCAACATTAATATGATTTGCAACCCTTCCACCGGGTTCCTAATTTCCTCCAGCAACACAGTGATTTTTCTCCATGCTTAAAATCCATCACAGGTGCTCATTGCATTCGGTCTCCTTTGGAGGTACATCTTTGAAGCCTGACACAGGAAAAAGTTAAAAATATTCCAAATGAGTAATCCCCCTACCCCACAAACTTAAACTCTGGTTTATTTCTAAGCTGAAAGTATTCATCACTAGTTGAGCTAAAATAAACTAACTCTTATGACATATAATTAAATTACGGGCAGAAATAAAATCTGAAATTCCTCCAGAGTACTTCATATAAACATCAGCAGAATAATTGAGTTGAGGTAAAATATTTTGTTGAAAGGCCAAAAAAAGTCACCTGAAGGAATTTGTTTCCTTAATCTCTGACAATGTTTAATTTTCTTTCCATGATAATTACAGAAAAAATTTCACTTGTGTGTAAAATGCTTTCTTCTTTCAACTCCTCTTTGCCTCCCTTCCCTTGCCACATATTTACCAAAAACTGGAAATAAAAACACTAGGAAAATGTTTAAACATTTAGCTAAATGATAGCCTCTCATGATTTGGTTAAAAGAAATTATGCATTTACTCAGAATTCACAGCTTCCAAGTTAAAGTTCTAGAAGGGGGCATGTTAGGTTTCCATTCTGTCCATCTGATTTCCCTTTTAGTTGGCCCAAGGACACACTCAATAATGCCAACGACTTTGTAACCAGGGCACATCAAACTGGGAGAACAGTGATTTCTGGAGCCCTAATTAAATAGCCTTGAGGAGAACACACACGTGCATGCACACACACACACACACACACACATTTGTGCGTGCGCCACTAGGCAGTGTACACATGTCCTCAACAACTGGGAAGGACGAGCTTACTCCGTCTCCCTTGGGAGTGTTCTGTCTCCCTGTCACTGGAAATTCCAAAACGATCCAGTCACTTTGGAAGGCAGAGTTGCAGTGTCCACACCACATGGAAAAACTGTAAGCCAATTTTTCGGGGCACACCACAAAATGGACAGCAAGGCGACACAGGTAGTGCACGAGGCAATCCATTTCTCCCCCAAGAGGCCGTGTTATCATTTTCATAGTTACATGTTTTAAAACTCTCAACCACCTCCTCCCCTGCTTTGGAGAGCAACAATTTTTAAATTATCTGCTGGTTTAATAAACTTTCCTTATTTGTCTCACACTCCCTTCGATTGTGCCAGTATTTTTCAGGCCACTCTCCTTTCCAGATGCCAAAAAAAAAAAAAGAGGGAGGAGAAGTAAACTTTGGATTCGGACCAGGAAATTTGAGATCGACCCCAACTCTGCCACTGACTGGCCAGCGACCGTGACTGGCCCTCTCCTCCCGCTAAGTGCAAGGGGCTTCTCGTAAAGTGACACGAATGTCCACCACACAAATACAGGGCTCCCAGAAGTGGTAGTTTGTGGAGAGACTTGGTCAAGGTGCCGCACAAAGGCACGTTTTATGCAGCTACATCTCCGCGGTGGGAGGATTTGATGAAAGGACACACTGGCCTCTCCGTTCAGGAAGAAAGGGTGCTGGCTCGGGCATCAGCACTCGGTACTGTAATGTCTTCCTGCGCTGAGCTCCCGAAAACGCCTCACCGTGTGGAATTATCCCAAGTCCAATCCCTAGAAGCCAATGCATTCCATCACTTTGGAGCCCTTCTCCTCAACTCCACACCCTCTGCACGTTCCTGGATGCTACATCATCTCATGTGTTCCGTGACCTCACGTTACCCCTTAGCTTCTTTTGGAGCACGTGAGAAGGGCCCATCACCCTCACTGCCATGTGCAGGGAAGCACCATCTAAAGCCATCTAGGATAAATCATTCTCTGATTCTCCCCCTTGAGCTCTCCAGTGCCAGACCGCCATCTCTTCCACTCCTTTCTCTTATAGTGTTTCCTTGCTTTAAAGATCAAGTTCTGCCTCCGAGAGACATACAGGATAAATGGCAGACAAAGGGCCTCCCTGGTGGCGCAAGGGGTTGAGTCTCAGCACTATGAAGCTATCTGCAGCCACTGCAGCACGAGTTCAATCCCTGGCCAGGGAGCTGATCCACAGGGCACAGCAGACCTCTCCCGTCTCCCCGCTGCTCCCCTCAGCAGTGGGTTTCAGTCAATCCGCCTGTTCTGCTCTCCACTCTGTCTCTGGGGAATCCTTTTACACACCCCCTCCACATACACACACCTCTGGCCTACACCCCAGCTCTTGTATGCATAAATAAGTAAATCTTTTTAAAAATAACAGCAGGCAAAATGACAATAAGAATTCTCTGAGATCACAAAGATAGCAAATAGTCTCCGCCAATGTCTCCATAAATATAAAATGGTTCTTTGTTTTGGAAAATAGTCACTCTTCCCAGAGTCCTAAGGAACTGTGTCTTTTATGTAACAGGCACTCACTAAATGTTTATTGAATTAAATAGTCAAGGCAGCTCATTGAAATGGAAATTTTCCACGAGCTGATCATCATAGGCCAACAGAACCTCTCCGCCAAATGGCTGGGTCTGCCTTCAGGTAAGAATCTCTCCATCTCCGTCTCTACAAGTTGGTTACGAAATACTACTTTCATCAATGTATAGCCTTTATCATCTTGTGTCCCACTGCTGAAAACAGAATTATGTGCTTTTCATGGCTGACACTAATATATTCTTGTTATAGGTTTCAAAAACCTCACATAATAGTTCAAACAATTTTTGCTGGCATGAATTGTTACTATGGAAGCCCACAGATGGATAGAAAGAAGCATAAAAGGGCAAAGTTATTTAAAAATTGACTTTATGTAGATGTTAAAGATGTCAACATTTTTAGGGGAAAATCTTGCTTATTTAAAAATGTCTAACATTATTCTAGCCAAATAAATATACAATGAAGCTCTTGCAGAAATATAATCCTTGTGGAAAAGATATAGATTTTTCATGTAGCTATTTATTTTTTGCTTAAATTAACTGCATGTGTATGTAAAGTACACAGACCTGTATTTTTCAATACATATTAAATATATGAAACTTCTCAAAATTTATATTTTCAAACTATGAATTTACATATATGTGAAGTAGGCAAACCATTTCAGTGATTGGGCCAGAATACATTTAACATCCCAATTTGTTAAAATATCTTAAAGAAAATAGAAGTTTAAACAAGAGAAGCAATATGGAGCAGCAAAAAGAAAGCACATGCATATGTCAAGTTGATCTAGATTTGAATCTTTATCACTCACTACATAATCTTTAACAAATTTAACCTCATTAATTCCTACAACTTGGAATAATGCAGAAAACATGAATAAATGATAGACATCACTCAGTAAGGTTAATATCCAGATGTTTGATATCAAAAAGCCTTCAAAATATATCTCATTATGGTTATAAATAAAAAAGGTCATTGTCCAGGAGATGTCTGTCTAGGAAAATAAAGCATTCTTAATGAAACCATGGCATAAAAGAAAATAAACTGAAATGGATAGTCAATGGTATTATATATATAAAACAGATATTATTGCTGTATTTGCCTTAAAATAATTTGGGCAACAAATGAAGTTGCTTTCCTAAAGTGAAGTGTGGGTACATTTTAATATTTTACTCTGTCATCATTATCATAAGGTATTTAAAGCGGAGAGAGTTCAGCAGAGTAAGAGTGAAAAATAGGTATATAATTTGGGAATAAAGAAGTGAAATTTCAAAAACAAATTGGGAAAATAATAATGTAACTCTCATCTTACAGGTCTGTGGTGGGCTTTACATGAGTCCCAGCCCCTTCTTCTGTGCAAGGACTGTGTCTAATTCTGTATTCCCCAAGAGCGCCCAACGTAACGCTTTGAACAAAGTAGACATTCAATAAATATTTGTTAAGTAAATCAATGTCTTGAAATTCAGTTGACAACATACATTATCTGCTTTCCTCCATGCTTCAAAAAAACATCCCCCACAATCAATCAAGTTAATCATTTCCTTTCACATAAGAACTGCATCTTAATGCCTTTTAGGGAACCTTACATTTTTAGTTTCCAAGAGTTTCTTTTACATTATTTGTCTTGTGTGGGAGTTAGCAACCATGTGATTAAAAAGAAAAGAAAGATGGGAAGAAAAAAGAAGGACAGCACAGCACCTCATTATAGCCATTAATGGTGCTGCAAAAGAGTCAGGCACTTGGCCTCTGATGAACGGGCCGTTCCCCCAACAGCCTACTACTCCACCGCAGAGGGGCTTTTCTGAGACCAGAAGCAGCTCACGGAAAAGCCTGCATCAAGGAAGGGTAACTAGCAGTTCTCAGTCTTTTTCCACTGAGTTTCTGGTTCCCCTGTGGACACGAGACCCTGAGTGTCCTTGTGGGGTGCCTCTGGGGTTTGGACGGGAAGTTCAAGGGGGAGAGCAGTCCCGTGTATTAAGGGCAGATGCTGTGTAGAGGTCCCAGAAACAACATCATTAATTTTCATTCTTTCACCATCCCTAGTGGAAGCCCTCCCTTGTTTTATAGAAGAGAGATAATTGGGGTTCAAACAATTGAATTCATGTACGTGTAGGCACACAAACAATAAGGGGTAGACCTGATTTTATTTTTTCAGATATTAATGTATATACCATAAAATCTGTCCTTTAAAAGCACAATTTAGTGATCTTGCAGATTTATGGTAATTGGCAACCACCACCACTATCTAATTGGAGAACATTCTCATCCTTTGAACACGGAACCCCATTAGTAGAAGTTAGTGACTGCATAGCCATTAGTAGTCACTTTCACTACCCCCTCTCTAGCCATAGGCAACCACTATTATATTTTCTGCCTGTATGGATGTGCCTACTTTGTCCTTTTCCTATAAATAGAGTCATACAATATGTGGTCCTTTGTGACTGACTTCTTTCATTTAGCATGTTTTCAAGGTTCATCCATATCATAGTACAGTCATGTGACAATGATATTTTGGCCAACAAGGGGCAGCATATACACAATGGTGAGAACAGCCCATACCATGTAGCCTTGGTCTGCAGTAGGCTATACCAACTAGGTTGTGTATTATATTCTAAGATATTTACGCAACGACAAAGTTTCCTAATGACATATTTTTCAGAACATATTCCAGTGGTTCCATGATAGATGAGATGACTGTACTTGTTCCCTTTTTATGCATGACTAATCTTCCAATCTAAGAAAACTATAGCTTAACAGCATTGCACTGTTAGATTAAAAAATGTTTGTCATCATAAAGCTCAAATATTGAGCAGTTTTCAACTATCAGATTGGCCCAAATCTAAATCTTACAATACTCTGCTGCAGAGGATATAGGAAACCATTGTTCCTACATTGCTGGGCAAGGAAGATGAACTGGTTCATTCTATAAGTTTGGTAATGTCTAATAAATTACAAATTCTCCTTCTGGAAATTGAGTCTATAGATATATCAGCACATATGGGAAATGGTGCATTTGTTTCAATCTCATTTATTGTAGCAAAAGAGGAGACCACCCTACACTTACACCTTACACTACTACTAGTGAACTGGTTAAATAAATGATGATACATCTATACAGTGGAATACCCTAAAGATGTGAAAAATAATGAGGACATTCTATACCATACCAACATGAAAAGTTCTCTAAAATATAGTCATAACTGAAAGAACATGGTAAAAAAAAAAAAACCACTATGTATAGAAGACTGCTTTGTAAAAGGGAATAAAGTAGAATGTATATATTTATACCATATTCATATGCATAAGGAAACTCTGGAAGTCAAGAAGTAAACAGTAATAGCAGTTACCTATCTGGTGGAAGAGGTGGCAACATTATCAGTGGGGAATGAATTGAGAAAGACTTTTGGCTATACATATATATGCTGATGTTGTGGCAGACAAAATTCTAAAGTATCCCTCCAAGCTTCCTGTCTCCTGGTTACTTACTTAAACACTAACCTAGAAATTGCTGTGAAAGGACTTTCAGGCTTTCAATAAGCTGATCTTAAAGTAGGGATATTTTCCTGGAATATCTGAGTGGGCCCAATGGGAATTATGTGAGCACTTAAAAACAGGAGAGGAAGGTAGAAGAGTCAGTCAGAAAGACAAGGAAAGAGGTGAGGGACATTGTTGCTAGAGGAGGCCAGGGAGAAACGGAGAGAAAAATGCCAGCAGCTGTTAAGAGCAGAGCCCTCCAACTGTCAGCTAGCAAGGGACCTCAGTCCTACAACCGCAAGGAACTTAACTGGTCAACAACCTAAATGAGCTTGGAAGTAGATTTTCCACAAAGCCTCCTGAGGAGAGCCCAAATGAATGATATTTTGGGTTTAGCCTTGTGAACCCCTGAACAGAGAAGTCAGTCTAACTTGGACTTCTGAGCTACAAGGCTATGAGATTTTCTGTAGTTTGAAGATGCTATGTTTGTGGTAATATGTTATAGCAGCAGTAGGAAACAAATACACACATATATTTGCATTACATTTTTAATTATAAATAAAGATTGAAAATTAATGGAAATCCCAATAGACCTTACAAAGATAGTTGAAAACAAGGTTAACTGTCCAGGAGCATAGTCAAAATTTCATGGTAATTTTCTTTGTCTCACATGCCTATGATTTAAATAATTCTAGTCTGAAAACTGCAGATTTGATAAAGATCTCCTGGGCAGCAAGTCTATCTTGTAAAACCTGAATGCCAGATTTGTTTTCACACTGCTCTCTATCTCCTAAATCTAGAGTCTTCTCTAAAGACTAAAATGCCAGGACTTAAACTAGTTTCTTTAATTCTTAGAAAGTTAGTTAAAACAGATAAAATTAAATTGATAGGCACTAAAGAGACAGACACTTGGCTTAAAGGAGAATGTTTACCTTGTCTAATTGAAATGTCTAAAGGTTAAGCTTGCACTTTGTCTAACCTTTACTACACTATTCTTCCCCTTGGTATTGGGTATATTCCAGAGCTTTGCTAAAGGAGTTTATTGTTGTTACATGGGGAAAAAATGGTCAAATAAGTGATCTTTAACATAAAATTAGTGAAATTTCTAAGGACACCATGTCTCTTTATTATCATTTAGCTTTTAAAAGCTAAAAAGTTTGCATAAAAATAAATATCTCCCCAAAATAACTATGCTCAATGAGAAAAAGCAAAAGTCTATTTCTTTCCTAATTTGTTGAAAAGAAAATTCAAATTAATCTCGCTTTTGAATAAACCTATCAATTAATCTCATTGGTAGGTAAAATCCATTTTCTAAACCCTCTCTCCTAACACCTATGTCCACTTTCTTGCTACCCACAGCTGATCAATTTCTCTTTCAGTGGTTCTCAACTTGGGCATGATTTTGTCTCCTAGGCTACATTTGGCAGTGTCTGAAGATATTTTTGGTGGTCACAATTGGGGGGCATGCTACAGGCGTCTTGCAGATGGAGGCCAGGCACGCCGCTGAGCGTTCCGCAGTGCACATAACAGCCCTTCAATAAAGAACTGTCTAGCTCCCAAATGTCAACAGCACGGATGTTGAGGAACCCCGGTCTAAATGGCCCTAGAAGGATGGGTCTGTAATGAATAAAGAAGTGAGGTTTTTTTTATTTAGGCAAAGTAGTGAAAGTCATGTTAGCACACAATTGTTATAAAAGAGAGAAATAAAGAAGGAAAGGAAGGATCTTCCTTCTTTTTCTCAAAGTTTCCCAATAATGGAAAAGAGTATCATTTTAAAATTTAAATTTGGTAAAAGAAAATAAAATTTAAAGTTCAGTTCCTCAATCATACCACATTTCAAGGGATCAGTAGCCTCATATAAACTCAGACAATATTCCTGGGTCACAGATAACATTTAATACATGAGAAGGAAGGAAAGAAGGACAAAAGGGAAGAAGAAAGAGGTGAGGGGGAGAGAAGGGGAGGAGAGAATGGGGGAGGAAGAGAGAGATTTGACAAATGTCCACCTTCACATTAACGGAAGGGAAAGAGGAAAGTAATCCTCTACTGTCCAAAAGACAGAAATCGGAGAGATGAGAAGATAAGGAGACAGTTGTAAGGAAGACTTAGCAAGGTTGACTGCTCTGGAGCAGGGATTTTGAGTGATCATTTTCTGACTAGAACATTATGGGTGATCTCCAAAATATCAGCCTTATAAGTGAACAGGTGAACTTTAAGGAATATTTCAAGGCTGAAAGGAGTAGGCACAGGATGTTTGATTTTATTTAGTTATGTTTGTTTGTTTTGTTTATTTTCTTGCTTTTGTGTTGAAAACAGGGAAAATGGAGAATGTGGTTATGCTGATAAAATGATCACAAGCAGTTGCAAAAATATCATTGTATTAAAAATTCTCTGAAATAATAAGAATTTCAAGTAATCTTAGAAAATTTTTACAATTCCAAGAAATCACATTTCAAGAGGAATTTATCAAATATGATGTCTAAAATATGAAGTTTTTCATAAAAAAGGAGAAACCTAGTCACTCCTTGTTCCTCTTATTCCCAGCTGTAAAGTCAGTTCATGCAATAGCCAAAAAACAAAAACCAATTCAATTTAAATAGTTTGTGAACTGGTGTAAGGAGACTGCAGAAGGAAAAAGAAAGTTTGGGTTAAATTGGTACCTGGTATGAGGAGAATTAATGGGTAAACTGATTGGTTTCTTTTCACTTTTTAGCTGCTTTTTCTGAATAGTATAGCAAGCTTAGGTTTGATTCTCTCATTTAAAACCAAAATGAATTTAACATCACAACTGTTTCTTTAAGTAGACCATAAAAAAGTAATCTCTGTGTGTGTGTGTGTGTGTGTGTGTGTGTGTGTGTGTGTGTGTGTGACATGCGTGTGCCTGCTTCTTCCATCCTGGGCCATCATCAATTGCTATGCTGGACTGAACTGTTAAGAACAAGGGTCAAGAGCCATTCCTTCATACAGAACTAGGGCACTACTGCAGAACCACGCAGCCTTTTAGGGGGAAGCCTCTTGATTCTTTGGAATGGATCTGAGAGCTGGAAGGTCACTATAGCACAGCAGATGTGATTTGCTCACACAAGAGTTCTCGTCCCTTGTGGAAAGTGCAACACTGCTAATGACAGATTTCAAATCTTTGTGGGGACTCTTCTCATCTGGTCTCTAAAAAGGGGACACTTCTCTCCAGACCCTGGAGAAAATTTGGTTCTAGCATTCTTTTGCCTTTAGGTTGGAAAATCTAGCTGAGTAATATCTAACAAATACCATAATCCATCTGATGTGCCAACCTGTGGGTGGGAGTGAAGCCCAATGCCATATTTGCATCTCAGCCTCTGTAGGTGCTTAGCTTTGTCCCATGTCTTATCCTAAACCGGTACACACAAAGGGGTGCGGACAGCTCAGCACAGTCCTTGTAACTGTTGGAAAACAGTCACCATCCTTCTGATGAGAGGCCTGTAGTTATCTTCCATGTAAAGGGAGACCATTCTATAACCCTTGCTGATAAAAGTAGTTATCACATAAAAGAAATTCGCATAAGCAGTTGTACTTCCAATTCATTAGCAGTTGAGCTGCCTGCCCCCACCAAGCTACACTTTCCCACTGGCTTGGCAAGTAACAGCCCTCACTCTGTCTGCTCTCCTCCTGCCTCCTTCAAGACTTTGACTTAACACACACTCCCCTCTCGTCTCTCTAATCCCTCCCCACCCACCACCTTGTCCAATATTTCAGAAGGACACCACAGGATCTTGGCATTTAACTTTGTGAAGCATAGCCAGGACTAACTGTATCAATACCCCTACTGAATGCTCATACAATGAAATGAAAGTTTAGTATGAAAAACCCCTTTACATTTGTAAATGCTGTGATAACACTCCTTGCATCAGCACAGAGCAAGAGAAAAGAGCTCAGACTTAATCCGTTTTAATCTCAGTTATTTCCTAATGTAAAAGACTGTGGGCCTTTTCACATTCTTTTGGAAGGATTAGTGAAGGCAAATGTGAATAACAAATTGACTTTTCGGAGTTCTGGAAGAGCCAAAAGCAATACAAAAGGAAGGCAGACAGATCAAATTTCTGAACAGAATTATTTTTCTAAGCAGAGTTTAAAAGTTAACATTGGGAACAAATGTTAAACAGTTCTGCATGGTTATTTTTCTTTACCTGGAACACATTTTGCCAAACAGTTAAACTGTCAAGTAAGAAAGACACATCTTGATGTTATAGAGACAAAGGAACTTTGTCTATGTGACAGACATAAAAAGAGAATTCTTTCAAAAGTGGAGAATCTTGGATAACAATTTGTATATTCCTTCTGTCACTTTGTTGTCTGAGATATTCCAAAATGAATGGTATTGTGGTTTTTTGGTGAAGAATATGTTGATTCCCATCAAATCAAGGAATACTTGTGTTAAAAGAATTTTGAAATGACCTACGTTGGCCTTTTCATTTCATGAATGAGGGAAGCAAGACCCAGAAAGAGTCCCCAAGACATCCAATATCACAAAAGCAGATACATGACAATTGAGAACTGGGATCCTGGTTTTCTCAAGACTCACCCAATGGTCTCCTCATGTATCATTGTTCTGTCTTACCCTGGAGATTATACTTTACTATTCTATAGTATTAACTAGATCTTCCATTATAACACCATTCTGATTTGTTCTGATGAATCTTGAATCAAAACAGCAAGAACAAAGTGATTCTGTGACTCCACTTGCATAAATGCCCCACAAAGTCACTAAGAATGCTCTGAGGGTCAGGTCGATTGGATCCTTTGAGAGCAATTCCGATCTAACTAATGAAAGTATAAAACGCAAGGCTCCCCAGGAGACTAGGTCCATGAGGAGGGTCCGGATCTTAACATGCTCACTTGATCCTAGATGGGTTGAGTATAAACCCAGCTTTCTCAACATTAACACCGTTGACTTTGGGGGCAGGATGTTTCTTTATTGTTGTGCTGTTCTGAGCACTGTGGGATACTTAGCAGCATACCTGGCTTCTACCCACTGGATGCCAGTAGCACCTTACCCCTGAGTTGTGATAACCAAAAAATGACTTCAGACCTTCCAAGATGTCCTAATGGGAGGAGGGGCAAAATCACCCCAGATTGAGAACCATGTGTTTAAATCCTTTACAAACCTTGACACAAAATAGGAAAAAAGGCAGAAATGAAAAGTGGGATAAAAAGGAACTCATTGGCACCTTTGATTATCAACCTTCCTTGGCTCTAAAGCCATTTAAGTGTTTTGGTGAAAAAAAAAAAAAGGAAAATTGTTTTAATCAACCATATGCCTTTCCTCACTCCCACTACACTTTTGCCTTCAAGTGTGTTTTTGTTACCACGAAAACAGAGCCTGCCTGTTTGTAATTATTCTGTAGCAAGTTTCAAAAAGAGCCAATTGGTACACTTCCAATCTCAAATTCTCTCCCTCCTCTTCTCCCTTCCTCAGCCAGGAGTTTGGAGAGAGGGAAGGAACAAGAGAACATCTCATGCACTCAGCTCTGACCTCGTTCTGATGCTTGTACTAAGCATGAACTTTCTTTATCTCCAGGACCTGCCAACCCAACCTCCCAACATCACCTTGGCCTTGTCTCAACTTCATGCCACGACAAGGTTTCATTTGCTCATCATTTTCACCCAAGACTATAGAATGCTGGTAAGAGATGGTTAGAACTCAACAATAGCAATACAGTGAAAGAGGGAGGGAAGGTGCTTCTGGTCAAAATGAGTTATGTGAAGGACTCAGAGAGTGGGAACTGGAAGACATTGTTAAAAGAAATAAAAGACATACACAAAAATGGAAAGATAATCTCTGCTCATGGACTGGAAGAATTAACATTGTTAAACTGGTTGTCACACTTGTGAGAGTAGTTCATATCAAAAAGAAACAACAAGTGCTGGCAAGGATGTGAAAGAAAAGGAGCTCTCAGACACTGTTGGTCCAACCCTTATGGAAAATAGTTCGGTAGTTTCTCGAAATATTAAAATAGATCTACCACATGATCCAGCAATTCCACTCCTAGGTATCTGCCCCAAGAATGCAAAAACACTAGTTCAAAGGGATATGTGCACTTCTACGTTCATTACAGCCCTACTTGCAATAGCCAAGTTATGGAAACAGCCTCAGTGCCCAAGATAGAAGAGTGAATCAGAAAAATGTGGTACATATGTGCATGCACACGCACACACACACAATAGAACAGTACTCAGCCGTGAATAAAAGATGAACTCTTGCTATTTGCAACAACATGGATGGAACTGAGGAGGATAATGCTAAGTGAAATATGTCAGAAGGAGAAAGACAAATTCTGGATGGTCTCACTTACATGTGAAAGATAGAGAAATAAAACAGAGTCAGACAAAATAAAACCAACAAGAAACTCTTAACATGACAGAAAAGCTGAGGGAAGGAGGTTGGTGGGGCAAAGGGGCTGGTGGAGGATTACTGGGGCTTTGGTGGTGGGCAGGGTGTGAAGACATGCATTTGTAGAGACCTGAGGCTACAATCCCTAAAACAAATACAATGGTGCAAACCTACTTTATCTCATTAAACATAGTTGGAGAAAAAAAATTTTTAAATGAGTTATGTTATTCATGGCATGAGTTACTTCTCTGAATGTGTCAACGATTGCCATTCTGTAGTAATTTAATAGAAACATTTAAAAGATGGGATCCTTACATGATTTCTTCTCTAGATTTTTATAGAATGCGATGGAATAATGAAATCCTCATGTCTGAAATGTGAAGCTCTATGGATTTTTACACATTTAGAGATTCATGCAACTGCTTCCCAGATCAAGAGTGACAATTTCACTACCCTAGAAGGTTTCCCTTCCTCTACCTTCCTTCCCCCACCTCCCAAAGCAAGCAATATTTTTATTTCCATCAATAAAGACTAGTTTGATGTTTTTAGCGTATAAATTACATTGCACAATAGGTGCTCTGTGCCTTTTTTTCCACACAACATGTTTCCAAAGTTCATTGTATAGTTTTGTGTGTCAGTGACTTGTTTCTGTCATTGTTGCTATGCAGTAGCCCATAATTTCATAGAGGGTCTCTCCCCAGTGGATATTTGTGGGGGTTTTAATAAGTATTTTGAGATTAGTATGAATAATACTGCAAAGAAAATGTGGACAAGCCTTTATGTGGATAGATGCACTTGTTTTCCTGAGACTTACAACTAGGAGTGAAATTCTAACACTAACAAACAGAAAATACCAACCGACAAACTGATATTTTATATCAGTACAAAGAATTGAAGGACACAATGATCACTTATTTTTCATAAAGGAAAATTGATGAACTTTTTTACTAATGAATCAGGAAAACAGATAAATGCAGCTAAGAGTAGGGTGAACGTGGAATTTGTCCTGAAACTGGGAAACTTTTGAGAGTGAAAGGGACACTATTAACACAGCAGATGTCACTTAACAATGGGGACACATCCTAAGAAAGGCATCATCAGGCGACCTCGTCATTGCGTGAATGTCAGAGTGGAATCGCTCGAGCCTAAGAGCAACGGCCTGCTGCACAGCAAGGCTGCTTGGTATGCCCGGGAGGGCCATTGTCTGTGTGCTACACTGGTGACCAAAACGTCATTAAGTGCAGTGTATTCATGATGGCATTATTTCCCTGGATTCTCAAGAAAGCTGAGTCTTGGGGTCACTTAACCTAATTCCACTGAGATGATGGCAGCTAGGGCCAGGAATCTAGTCAAACTTCAAAATTTGCTTCCTCTTTGACCTTGTTTTAACCCATGTCCTTTAATCATGACATTGGTCAGAATCTTCTCCACTGAAATTGTATAAATACTCCAAAAAATGGCAAGCCATAAATCATAAACCTCAAAGCCAATAGAGCTGTCTCAGAAGGATTGAGTGCTGGAATGCAGACCTTCAAGGTTGAGACATATGCTTTCAAGAGCTTGGCTATACCCGCATCTAAAGTGCCAGTCAATTAATTTATGAGGTTCTCTCTTTCCTTTCATTTTCTCTTCCAGTCTTGAATGCACTCTGACTTAAAATAAGTTTAGGCTAGCCACATATGCTCTATGTTATTTCACTGAAAAGAAAAGAAGTGAACTACAAATTACATCAGTGGTTGTGACACATTTGGCAATTGCTTCCTTCTTCATGCTTCAGTCCCTGGACTTACTGTGTAATGAGAATCCCAGAAGCCCAGTGTGACAGTGCCTGAAATCTTCACTAAGTCAAATACCATGAAATTGTTTCATCAAGCTGACATTCAACATTGGGTAGGGGGGCTGGAGTTACCCCACAGAAGTGATGTTCTCAGGCTTAGGTGAGAGAACAATGATACTTCATCTCTACGATGCTTAACAGTTTGAAAGCAACACAAGAGAATCACCATGAAGTAGCAATGCCTTTTGAATATGAGGGCTGCTGGCTTGTACAGGCATTTAAGACTACAGTTGTCAAAAAAACACAGGTAAAAAATGGAAGTCTAAATTCGTGTCCCTTGAAGGGAAAACAACATCTATGTGGGCTACCGTTAGAACGTCCTCAGATGCATGGGTCTGAAATGATTACTTGCCTAGAAAGAGTACACGTAAGGGGAAGAGCAATGATCTGATATTAAGGACGTTGTGTCTCCTACTGCAGGAAGCAGCCATTCCAAGTGAATTCGGTGGGAGTCACAGCCTGCTATAACATTATAGGTTGGAACAATGACTAGAGACAGAGCATGAGATGAGAAAACGCAAATACTATTTATAGCTTAAACTCCTTGCGGACAAATCCTATTTCATAAAACCTTCATTATCTAACATAGTTGAAGCCATTTTTGACTGAGTCTAAACCTTCTGGTCAGTACCTAAAAATTAACCAAAGTGATCACATTTTGGGGATTCAAAAATCTCCATCTTAATGCTTACATTTTACACTCGCTGTTTCAGTAACTGCATATTTACTTTAAAGAAGAAAAAACATCACAATAAAACTGTCCACGGTGACGCTACAAGGCCCCTCGGCTCATCACCATTCCAAGCCGGGAGACCAAGCTTTTTCTTGGAGCAAGAGGTGATGGCAAGAGGTGCCAGCTGCCAGAAAGGTGGGTGAATCCACCCTGACTGTCAAGGAACATCCATAAAGAGAAGAAGGAGCATTAGATCCAGCTCCTCGGAAAAATCTAGTTCTCGTAGCCTACACGACAAGAAGAAAGGCCGAAAGGGTCTTCACGGCAGCTCATGACTGGATGTTATAATTATGAGGAAGTTTGCTCCTCATAGTTTTAAAAACGTTTCGATGTTCACATTTTACTTAGAGTCAATTAAAATACATGTACACACCCACACTCGCGCCTGCACAGTCACGTGTACACACACATGCACAACACCCATGAACAGCCGCACACACCATGAGCCCTGGGCCCGAGATGGAACTGGAGCATCTCTGCCGCGCTCCCTAAGGTCTCTTTTTCCCTCTCTGGGCGATCTGCCCTGACCTTGGTGCATTTGCCTCTGGGGCTGCACCCGCAGTGTGGCTGCGCCCACATCCTGACACCCTAACTTGAGGTGAACACAAGGGGAGCGTGAGGACACAGCTCCCTTGCAGCGGAGGCACCAGCCTCTGAGCAGAAGTCGAGGAGCTGCCCAATGGGGTGTGTCAGGAGGAGGACAGGACTTGGCTTGGCTTGGCCGCAATCCCCACTTGGCCTGCTGCCCACTCTCCCACTCCCTTAGCTGGCTCCCCCCCCCCCCAACTTTCTTAATATATATATAAATGCTCATCACAGTTTCTGGGGAGCGGGATGGAATCACTCTCTCCTTTCACATTAAATTTTTTTCTGAACTCAATGAGTTCAACCAATACGATCTTTAATGCAGGTTTTCTCCCTGAATAATCTATTATTAAATAGACACTACATCTAATAATTGATGGCATCTAAAATTATAAGCTGAGGGCAAGATGGGTTTATTTTATTCTCCGGGGCACATCCAATGCCCCCAACTTTGCCTCAAATAATGCTACTCAGTATATATTTGTTGAATTAATGAACTGAAAGATAAAGTGTTATAACGGTCATTAAAATTCAAATTTATGAATCTCCTTGACTGCAGGGCATGAATCCTGCCTGTACTTACATTTCCCAAAATACTCTACACAAAGTTGTGTCTGAATTCAGTGCCAACAAACGGTGACTATAATTGGAATACAGATACAAACATTTTGCAGCAAGAAGAAATGGACACGCCAGGAAAAGCAGAGCAGAGGGGACAGGGAGAGGAAAGAAGAGACCGGGGGCAAGCGGGAAAAGAGCAGAGCAGACGGGAGGGAAATCACTAACTGGACACGTGAGGCGGTGGACGCAGGACGACTTTCAAGTGAAGACACAGAAAAGGTTCCAAGTGCCGTCGTGGCTGCGAACGTGCCGTCCGCGGAGGCAGCTGATGTACGCTGTGTGGAAGCGGGATGGGGAGTGCGGTCTAGACCTGAACTAGATCTCCATGGGCAAAGCTGTCCACGCAGCAACTACGGCCAGGAAGAAGGAAGACACTAGAAGACAGCGCCAGAGCCCGGTGGCTGACGGAGCTCGCCACGACACTGGGAATTCCCGACGGACCGGAGCGCGGGAAACACCAAAAGCCAAGCTGGACGCGCTGGCAGCCACACCTCGGGGCCGACCACGGGCCACTCAAATCCCCCCTTTGGGTCCCCTTCAGGACGGACTCATCCTCCTCCTGGAATTCTCTAAAGACAGCCGAGCAGACACACGGGTGCTATGTGCAGCTTGGCGGGGACCTGATTGAAGGTCCGGTGACTTTTGAAGCTGTCCTGCAGGAGGTGCCAGCTAAGACAGCGGAGTAGAGGGGCGAAAACACGCCGTCCCGGTGGGAGTGAGGGAACCACATCCGTGTCTGAGTGAGGGCGTGTGTGTCCGCGCGGCCCGCCACATTTGGCAAGGACCGCTGCGGAAGTCACTGAGCTGAGGGAGCCGGTGTCGCAGGGAGGAGACGACGCCAATGACAAGGAGGTAACGCTTCCTTGGAGGCACAGAATTCACAGTCTCCCCATTTACTGGGATGCCCAAGCTCTGCACGGAAGGGACAGAAATCAAGGAAAAGGGGAAGGTGACAAGAAACCCAGGACCGGGAAGACACAGCAAGCTGAGGAAACTGATTCGACTGAGGATAGACGGGGGTGTGGGACGGTGCAGGCTCAGTCAAGGCCTCAGCTGTACCCCCAGCACACTTCCTGTCCATCCAGGAGGGGCACGCAGGAAAAAGCAAATGGGAGCCCCCGCCTGTCCTCCCCGGGGGCTCCCTTCCAGCGCCTGGCCTGCCTCTCCTCTCTCCGGCTCTGCTGGAGCCCTGCGGCCCGCTCAGCCCAGCCCGCGCTGCGCCGGCTCTCCACATCCTCAGCCGAGCAGAGCCCGCTGTTGGCGTGGCAAATGTGGCTGTGCGAGGAGGAGGAAGCGGTCATGAGGCGAGCAGAGGAGTCACCTAAGAGGAGACACCTTCTGACCGGAAGTCGTGGAGCAGTGGTTCTCAAAGGGGGCAATTTTGCCCCCCAGGAAACACTGAGCCATACCTGGGGGTGGGCATGCTACCTGCCTCCACTGCGCACAGACGCGGGGGCACGCGAGACACGCTGCACGGCGCAGGACAGCCTCCACTGCCAAGAAGTCCACCACCCCAGGGCCACTGGCGCCGAGGCTGGGGGCCCCGTGGCCTGAGAAAAGTTACTCCTAAAGGTCAACTTGGAGACGCGGAAGCAGCGCTTCCATGCCCAGGAAGACAGAGCCAGGCGCGGGGCATCTGCGCTTCAGAAAGGACTGCAGGTGACAAATGAAGGAAAGCTCAGCACTGTGTTGTGGGCACGCCAAGGGCCTCACACTCAGGGCCCAGAGCCCGCCTCTTCGCAGGTGCCTGAGCTCAGCCAGTGACTAAACCTTCCTGTCTCAGTTTCTTCATCGATGAGGCCAGGGTGCCAATGCCTGCTCCGGAGGAATTTTCAAGGACTCAAGAGGTTACTGAACGTGAAGCACTTCTTGTCAGCGACCGGCAAATAGCAGGCACTCAAGAAAGATCACCTCATCTTGCCCTGGACAACCTCTGGATAAACAGCGTAGAGGCAGGGGGAAGAAGTGGACATTCCAATCCCCTTCCCACAGCCGGACATTTTCAGAGACGCTCCTTCCCTGTGTTTTTCCTTTCTCTATCTCCTTTTTTTTTTTTTATTTTTTTTTAATATATTTTTTTAAGATTTATTTATACAAGCTGGGGTACAGGCCAGAGGCGTGGGGCGGCGAGAGGGTTCACCAGAGACAGAGCGGGGAGCAGAACACGCAGATCAGAAACACACTGCTGAGGGGAGCAGCGGGCGAGGCAGGAGAGGTCTGCCGCACCATGTGGGATTCTCCCTGGCTGGGCGTTGAACCCGCACCGCGCACTGCCGACAGCTCCACAGCGCAGCGCTCAACCGCTGCGCCACCAGGGAGGCCCTCTCTATCTCCTTTTGAAGACTGAGATTTCCCACACATCAGTGATCACAGACTCAGATGGGGGCCTGAGCTACCACTTGTTTTGACTCAAGAAGATAGAGCAGGGCCTCCCTGGTGGCGCAGCGGTTGAGCGCTGCGCTGCGGAGCTGTCGGCAGCGGTGACGCATGTTCAACGCCCGGCCGGAGAGAATCCCACATGGCGTGGCAGACCTCTCCTGCCTCACCCGCTGCTCCCCTCAGCAGTGTGTTTCCGTCGATCTGCCTGTGCTGCTCCCCGCTCTGGTGAACCCTCTCACTGCCCCACACCTCTGGTCTGTACCCCAGCTTATCTGCGTAAATAAATAAATCTTAAAAAAAAAAAAAAGCCGATAGAGCAAAGGGAACTCACCGAGGATCTAGACCCACGAGAGACCAAGAAGCCTCTGGAAGAGTTGCTCAGCCAGAGAGAACGAGCAGTCAGCAAGAACAGTGTGCTGGAAAGACAACAGGTGACCTCTGAAAGGGCCATGGCGAGTGCAGCGCAGGGCCTGTCAGAGCTGTCACTTGCTCCACCATGACTCACTGTGCGTCTCTGACAAGGTAACTCTAGTAAATATCTGGTCAAAACCAAAGCTGTTTCCGCCAATTTCCAAGGCCTACTGAGAGTACGAAGGCTCAGAGGGCCCGTGGTTGTGGAGGAGGAGCTGGCACTGGCAGGGGCACTGATGGCAACGGTCACATCGGCGACTCGGTGGCCCCTATCTGCGCTCCTCACTGAGGACCCCAGTTACAGCTGCGGCGGCAGTGCTCAAGAGACAGTAGCACTGGAAATTCCTTTGGAGGCACTGAGAACAATCAACTTCCCCCACAGATACTCAGTCCAGGGGAGGGGAGTGCCGGCGGGTGCGCCCAGCACGCGGGAAGCATCACGGGAGGAGGGCACGGCTGAGGCCCAGTGCTCCGGAGCGCCAACTCAAGCAGTGGGGTCAGAGCACCCAGATCAAGATGGGAGTGTTCACTGGTATCCTTTTCCTCCACCCCAAGAGAGGTGAATCACTTTCTGATTGTGAAAGTAACACGCATTCACTTTAGGAAGGTTGGAAATTTCAACACCAAAAACAAAAAGTGGCAACCCCCGTCGCACCGCCAGCGCCTCTGCGGTGGCTGCAACGCATTTCCTTGTCCGGTGTCTTTGCTCTGGCTGTTTTGACATATTTGAGAAAATGTGCGGTGTCCATTTCCATGCCCACGGGGCTTTTCCAGATCACGATGAAGCGGTCCAAGGAGTCGGTGCTTCAAGAAGAGTTTGCCACAGCCCTGCCCACCCATCCATGGGGACAGAGGTGGAGTCACTCTTCTTAAAACTCAGCAGATACACCGTTGCTACTGTTCGCTCATTTCCCCTCTTCACCTAAGAAAATACATTAAGTTTAAATCTTTTCGTCGAGGGTGAGGGACCATGAAGCAGAGGTCAATCGACTCAGCTGCTAGGGAACAGAAGAGCTGGGACCCACACCTCACCCAGACAATCGGCACCCACATTCTCCCCGGGAGTCAGTCAGCTTGCAATCCATATGTGTAAATAAGACTGGAGGAAAGGAATAAAAGGCTAGCACCATATGGTATATTAGAGGAATGCAAAATATTACACCTAAGGCACTCACATTAAATGTCTTACATTCCAATATTCCTATCTGAAGCTCCTTTTCTTGTTCTTTATGTCTTTTTTTTTTTTTTGGACAGGATGTTAATCCTAAATCAAGCCTGTAAAACTAAACCATTTAAAATATATTCATGCTTAGCAAAAGGATCCTAGGGTTTAAGAGTCATTTTTTAAAATAGATTTTTTTTCATTTAATTCAATAAACATGTATTGAATGTCAGCCCCAGAGTCTCCAACTCCATTCACTTGCAGGCCTGAAAGACCCCAACCCCACTCTTGCCCAATCCCCGTTAATCTGACCTCCGGCCACTGATAAAATACTCTCCCTGAGTGCTTCCTACGTGCGGGGCTGCTGGGAGAACCGCTCAGCTCTGTGTGACACGTGCAAGAGCAACACACATTTCCCTCTTCAATGCCGACAAGCAATCTTTCACTCTCCCCTTCGCGCTCGTGTGGCTGCGGGGCTCTCCTCTCCAGACAGACATTGGATATGTACATGACGATAAATGCCGCCGAGGTAAGGCTCCCCTGAGGGGAAATCACAGGAGATGATTGAGTGGGGTGACCCAGCCTGCTCATCGCCCCCCTGAAGAGGACAGGCGCTCCTGGTCCCTGCTGGTTATGGCCGGGATCTGGGAGGGCAAATGTCTGAATTTTTAACTTAGAGCCCCCATTTCTAAATATTCAGATCTTAAAAAATACCATATACGTCAAATAAAAAACCCCAAGATGAAGGGTGTCCTCACAGGCACAGTGAGAATGTGCGTAAGGAGGTTCAACCTCTACAGAGGCCAATTTGGAAATAGTCATCAAAATTGAAAACAGCCATTCATTCTGACTCAGCTGTCTCAGACCGAACTACTGATCCTGCAGGGACACTCGCAGGTGTGAAATAATGTGTGTCCCACATTTGTCTCGGCATTGCAAGACTGGAAACCATATATGTGTCCCCGAAAGTAAGACCAACTTAGTAACTTACAGCACACCCAGTCAGTAGAATTCTATGTAATTCTTTAAAAATTGAATCAGTTTTATAAGAAGGATTTCGCAGATAGAGTGCTAAGTTAAAAAAAAAAGGTGTAGAATACTATATAAATATGCTGCCATTTGTGTAAAATTAAAAGGATATATACACATAAAATTGTCTGTGCATCAAGACTGTCAAGTCACTGAGTACCTCAGACTTACATGAAACAAAGACCAAAGGTTTGCGTGACTCTGGACCCAGGGCTTGACGCACGCCTCCACCTCAGCCTGAGGCAGTCACAAGAGCACTACACTTATGCCGGCCATTATCTTCTAGCCCTGGTCTCCAAAGAGGCACCCCAATTTCTCAGTGCAGCTGGCCCCCCGCCCTAAACAGCTCACAGGAGCTATGAGCCCAAAGGATTTAGCATTGTTCCAGCCGTGGATAGGACCTGCCTCTACTCCTCCATAGCCCTGCTTCCCCTGCCGCTGCCACTGACCGGCCTGCGGCCAGCCCACCCGGAAAGAGCCCTTCCTTTGCCATGCCCCCACTGGCATCAAGGCACGGGCTGCCTGGCTCCTCTTCGGAACCAAGGCCTCGCGGGGCCTGCGTAGAGCACCAAGCCCAGGGGACGAGGGCTCCCCAGGGAGCACAAGAACCTGGATTCTCCTATGGTCAAACGAGGCTCATGGATGTCGCACACTTGTGTTTTTATAAGCACACCAACATGATGGCGCTGAACACGCCACGGTGTAGAAAGCCAGTTGCTCCTTTCCACCCACAGGAAGTGACTTGACTAAAGAGTGTCCCCACTTTGTGACTGTATGCCCATGGACACCACGCACAATTAATGGCTCCTAGTCTTTTCTCCAAGTTGCCCCTTAGAGAAGAGATTCTAGTGACCTTCCCAAACAAAGCCACAAGGGCAACGACCAACCACCCAAAAAAGGAGACTGAAGAGGACAGGGAGAAAAGGCCAATAAGAAGGAAAAATAGGGAATGAAATGCCTACTTCTACGATTTGATGGTTATGCTCATTTCAGGCTGAGAATGCGTCTGATCTTGGAAAGCAAGAAATCAGAAACCAGGAGGCAAACAGGCGGGAGAACAGACAGGAGTGTTGAAGGTCACAGCAGGCAACGGGTCATAAATCAGGAGCTAAGAGAACATAAATGCCTGAGAGGAAGTCAAGGTCAATGGCTCCACTCTGGGTAGCCCATCAGAAACCATCAAAAAGCCACTGGAGTGAGATGGTTATAGATTCTTCTCCAGGAGAAACTCAAAGATGACTCCTTCAGGTTTGATTGATCTGAATTCTCCTAGGCCAAAGCGACTCCACACCTTGCGCATCTAAGGAGTGCCATAAGATGGCCGGCGCTGTAGGGTCGTGTATTTATTGCCATGATTTTCTGGCAGACTTTTTCTAGCAAAAATGTTATATTATGACAGTCTTTAACTATATTACAGCTCAAATTCCTGTGAAGGCGTCGCTTGAGCTTCCCGCAGCTCTTCCTCGGGGCCTACCCAGCCTACGGGAGGCTGCCCTTGAACTCAAGCGACCAGCATTCTCCACCCAGCTAGAATGGATCGTTTCCTTCGTCTTCCTAGGCCCGAATGTCCTTATTGGCTGAATGAAATCTGGTTCTAAATGATGTATCGGTTCTTTGAATCACTGTACACCTTCTTACCTCTGATTGGTCACACATTCTGTTGCTTCCACAAGGAATACTTGTCTTTCATCACCACCAGGCTGGGTCTCCACACCTTTTGGGTCTCAGCGTAAGTGCCAAATCTTCTGCAAGACCTTCATCTCGCCCACGGTTGGCTCCTGCAGGCACGCACAGGCCAGCCATGGTCTGCCATCACAGCAGAGTTAGCATAATTATTTATTTCAGTGTTTGTCTCTATCACCAGACTTGAAACACCACTAGGATAGGAAACAGCTCTCTTGTTGAGGGCCATCTCTTCACTGTGAATCATACAGCAGGAACTCAATAAATATTTGTTAGATAAAGGTGGGAATGATGTCAAAATTTATATCGGAAACAAACAAGTCTCATTTTAGATTTCTTATCTGGATTCAGTATACCTCTTTTTTTCAATTTATCAAAGTAAGACAAATTCACTTGTCTCCTGTTGAAGAAAGTCAATTCTTAAATGCTGATTTCGTACCTCTAAGTAATTTTCTAAAAATAAAGTGCTATACAGGTACAAATAAGTTCCTATAAAGTTGAGTATGTTTTGAGTATGTGAAGACTGGTTTCTATATTAACTGTATTCGGCAGCTCAAATGGAACTGAGTTACCTTATAAACAAACACCCTTGCACCCCATTTACCTGTTTAGTAAATTCATATTAATTAGGCCTATTTTTAAAGGAATGGGATCTTGATATTAAAAGTGGCAGGGGCTGAAGAAAACCCTCTTATTATCTATATAGAAATATCTCATTTTTTCAGTAAAAAAAATCAAGATAGCTGCAAAAGTGTTATTTGCATGAAGCCGATGTTTATTACAGCATCATTTTCAATAATAGCCAAGACAAAGAAACGAGCCCAGTGCCCAAAAACAAACGAGGGGATGGAGAAGATGTGGTCTCTATGTATACAAGGGAATACTACTCAGCAATCAAAAAGATAAACTTACGCCACTTGTAGCAACATGGACGGAGCTGGAAGGGAAGACGCTCGGTGAGATAAGCCAGAAGGAGAAAGATACACACTGGATGGCGTCACTTGCAGGCGGAATATGGAAAAGCCAAGCAAGAGCTCAAAGACAAACTTTAGAACGAACCCTTGAAAGCTGCCCACAGCTTTGTGGCTTTCAGAGTGGGAGGGGGAGAGTACAGTGGACACTTTGGGGAGGACTGCGGATGCTCTGGTGGCGGGAAGGCTATGGACACTTCGCCTGAGGGAGGAGACCCTACACTGTCAAAAGACTACCAAGGATGTAAACATCAAGAACTGTAATTTTAAAAATTGAAATAGATAAAATAAAGTTTCTCCATCCATAAGAAATCTGTGAGCCTATTCTTCTTACCACATAGTTCTGTACAATTTCCTGCCACTAAATACAGAAACTAGTTTTTGCCTGAAAAGCTTCATACTGGCATCTAGAGCATACTGACTCACCACTAAGTGTCAGGAGCGGATTCTAGGGCCGCACACCCTAAACCTATATAACGTCACCAACTGACATCACTGTGGCAGGGATTCACTTTACAACAGGAACTGCGCATACACCTCAGCCTCTCTCAAGAGGTCATACCGAAGAGGAAGGCACAGTCCCCAGCAGTGGCTCCCCGACAAGCCGGAGGTCCCCTCCACGCGCATCGCAACACTGTTGGAACTTGTCGTGGGCCCCGTGGGCAGCGGCCTCCCGCTAATCTCCCCCGGGCGGCTGGCTTCTCCCCCACCCCCATTTGCTCACCATCCTCACAGGCTGTAACTGAAAATTGTGGCTGCCTATGTAATTTGAATTGTGCTTCTTTGCCAGGAGGTTTCTCCCTCCTCTACTAATTAGCCCACTGTTCCCTCTCAGGCCTGTAGGAATTATCAGTTAAGTGAGTGTCAGTTTTTGAAACTGTTGGTTACTTTCCATATTATAGCATATGGTCATGAGGCTTACTCTGCACTTCCGGATAAACTATTCAGCTACTCATTAGCTCAGCCTGGACACATCGAGGCTTATCCTGGTTCACTAACCTTTCAAGCCAAGTGACATGGGAAAAACAAATCCTCCAAAAGGTGTTAAACTAATATCCTGAGACCTTTCTTTGCTGGTAGCGCCTGTCGTCATTTTTCTCACAACACAATTCCAAGACAAGAATTTGTAACCAAGAGCAGCAAAAGCACTGGTATCTTGAGTATCTCTTAGGAAACTAGAGTCCTGTCTTGCAAATACACCACCGGTCCATTTTCCCAGCATCCTCACAGGATGGTAACAGCACTGGAAACGCCTTGGTAGCGGCACAGGTGGTTCCAACACTTCCTCGTACTAAGCACACAGGGTTCCCCGGGCACAGGAGCGGGGGCTCCGGATGCCAGCCGTGGGCATTCGCGGCTCACTTCCTTCTCCGAGCATTCTCAGAAACTGCGGCCAAGGAGCAGCAACATCTGGATCACCTGGGAACTTGTTAGACAGGCAAATTCTTGGGACTCAGCCCTGACACATGAATCAGAAACTCCAGAATAGGAGCCAGAAATTTCAGTGAATTCTCTGGGTGGCTCTGGGGTGATTCTCTAGGACAGAGCAACACTGCCAAGAGCACCGCCAAACAGGTAAGGGCAAAGCCAGCCCGTGCAGACTTTGGTGGGATGTTTAAAGCTCATCCCACCACCATGCGCCTTAGATCACAGAAGAGAGAGTGTTGGGATCGTTGTTACTTTTAGGAAGGGAAGGAAGAAGGAAAAAAATGGGCTAATTTCCTGATAAATTTCCCCAAAGGCTTTAACAATCTTTACCATATGCAAAGCATAATGTTCTCAAAGATTAAATACCACTCTTGGGACTTAAAGAAAAGAGGAATAGAAGACCATACTTGGGAAAAGAAATTTCTCTTTCCTGCTATGGAAGAAATATAACCCTCATTAGGTCATTCTCAAATCTACTGCACTGTTTTCTAAGACAGAGAAAACCTTTAAGCCAGAGTGGCCAAGAAGAACCAGAATACCTTTCTGCACACAACTTCTATCGAAAAATTTTTTCCTAAAGAGATGAATCGAATTACTAAAGTTCTCTTCACTCCCTTCACAAAGGGAGGAGCACGGCATTCAGGTGAAATTGCCTTGAAATCAGAGCTGGACTCGTGCACATTCCTCACATTTGTGGCATTCTTGAGGCCACCAGACCACCCCTAATGACAAAGAAGATCGCCTGGGGCAGAGCAAACAGCAATCATTAAAGCTGGTTCCCAGTGGATAGCTCATGGAAACACATTTCTTTGTAGCAATTAGGTGACAGTGAGGATAAGGCAGGGCATGCCAGCGAATGGAAGAGGCTGAGCAAGGAGACCCTTCCTGAACTTATCAGCAAGAGGAGGCTTTGAGGGGATGGAAATACCTGGGCACTGAGGTCATCTGAGCTCAGGCAGCCACTCGACCCTGCCCCGGCCCACTAAGTGCCATTGCTTATTGGAGTTAGCTCTACCACTTGACGACAGATGCCTTAAGGAAATCTAAATAATTTAGTATGCTCAGCAAAATTAAGGTCCAGGACTAGCTGGTAATTTAACATGGACGCACAGTCGTGTTCATTAGCACTGACCTTGGTCAAATTATTGAATCCCTCCTTGTTCCAGTGACCTCATGAATCCAGGGGGATATTATCGCCAACTGGTTACTGCGTGACTCCTGAGAGAAATGGAGGGAATGGATTGGTAATGCTGTACAATTCCATATGCCTTTTATTTTGAAGAACAAATTAGAAATAGTCTGTATTCCAAATCCCGTCACTGCAATCAAATGAGAAATCACCAAGCCAACAGGCGAGCACTGCATTTTGCCTAACATTAAATATTAAAGGGAGCAACCACATACATTTCTATAAATAGCAGAGCTTTTCTTCATTCAGTGCGGGGTGTGTGTGTGTGTGTGTGTGTGTGTGTGTGTGTGCGCGCACACACACACACAAGAAAGGGTACTTTACATCAACTAAAAGGCTGGATTGTAAACAGTGCCTAGAAGTCTGAGATAAAGGAGAGTGATGTAAACATCATTAGCACCAGGTCATTTGGAACAGCTATTCTATAGCTATCCTCACATGAGGAGGTCGCTGGGCCGGTAGGGTAGATGCCATGTTCTCTGTTATCAAGGTGGCCCTCCATTCTCGACCTGCCTACTAATGGCATTTCTTCAAGTCACCCCCGTGCCCCTCCCTGAGCGGCACGTCCTTCCGGTTCAGCCAGCTGGGCGGGCTGCGCCATGGCCCACGAGCAAGCCAATTAAGACTCATTATGTCACATCAAGGGAAGAATTCCAAACACTAGCCCTCCACCAAGAATGCGACATCCTCACCCTCCCACTTCAAGCCCTGAGATGTTTTCAGTAAAAATAACCTTAGCTAATCGACTGCTCAGGAGGATTGAGATAATCTCAGTGAGGTAACAAGGAGCTAAAAAAAAAAGTCTTTCAAGATCAAAGAGTTATACTAAGAAGGGGGTCAGAAAATTCAGGATATAATGACTCATTTCATATCGGCCTGCTCTCTCTGAGCTTCAGATGGGGCTGGGTGCTGGGGTACTGGGGTGGGAGTATCTGTCCCACAGGTCAAGCTTTATGTTGAATCAATTCCCAGTTCCACATTGAAAAAACCCTCATTTTACTGTTTCAAATAAATTAGTAGTATGCAGTTAAATAATGTTCAAAACAGAGAAAGTCATCATAGTGACAGACTTGTAAAAGACAGTTGCAGGAAATTGCACAAAATAAGCAGAATAAATATTACTGGAGTGAACTGGATGCTTTATGCAACAACCACCTGACACTCCAACTTTCTTTCAAATTTCACTATTCCTCCTCTCTCTTTTCTGCCAGATGAATGTACTTCCAGCTGGACTTAGGAGAAGCAATGGTGTCAAACAACGACTTGTTAAGAAATACACACCTGTCATAAATGTAAGAGTCTCTCAGGGGATATATTGAATTGCATTCCCTGCTTCCTATGAAAAGGTGCAATGAAAAAAATGAATTAACTATCAACTACCAGATGTTCCTAGCATCTCTATTAGTTTAGGAAAGATGAAACAATTGCTGCATTGTGCAGATGTGTAACTCACATAAGCATAAGTACCAGGATGTGGGAAGAAGGCTCAACTAACTGTGTCTTGAGAATAATTGATCTTTTCTTTTTGGCAATGTTTCCTAATAACAGGAAGAAATCTCTTCTCCTTGAATTGACACATTTCTCAGGAACACAAAGAACGAATGAATGTTTGCCTAAGGGTGTGATCATATACATATGCATTTTCAGGTTGACTTTGTTTCATTGCATCAGTTACAATGATCTGGAACTTCCTGGTGATACTTACACATGCACATTTCAAGATTTCCAATTACTAGCTTTAGGAAGTTCTAAGCACTGTAAATCCAATTCTCTGAAATGGATTCCAGTGAGGGAGACAGCGTGGGCAGTGGTGTGGGCAATGGTGTGGGAAACGCAGCGCTGCCCACACTTTAAAACTATTAAGGCGAAACAGACAAAATGTTTGGATGCTTGACTTCACATCAAGCGCGCAATGCTCGAGCACAGCAGGTCCTTGAATAAGGCCCCTTCATTGGGGGTCTCTCAGTGGCTGATGAGGAGAAAATCCTACCCACATGGAACAAAACGACACTGTCGGAGAGGGCCTGCATGTGTTATGTGTCGTCCCCAGAAAGTCCGTTTCCAAGAACCTACTCACGGCACCGGGGACCTACAGTGTGGGAGCAGTCACCCACAGATGCTTTGGGGAAGGACAGGCGCCACAGCGGATCCAGGCTCCTTCCCTGCGTCCTACCCACATTGCTGTGCCTCCTGAGTCACTGCGCTTCGGGCGCTTCGGGTTCGGCGCCGGGCGTCCAGCTCCGGAGGAGGGCCGGGAAGGGCACCGCCATTCTGCGCCACACAGCCGTCTGCTGGCTTTTCCCCAGGGGCCACCCACGCCCTCTCTGAAAGGCGCTGAAATCCTGTCTGAGCTGCGGCGGAGCGGGGTGGAGAGCGGGTCAGCTCCCGAGCAGGAGTCTCCGGCCTCGGGCCTGGCGGCACCGGAGGAGCAGCTTCGCCATCAGCCAGGGCTGGTTCAGACGCCACCGCGCCGCTGACGTCTGAGCGCGCGTGCGCTGGGGACTCAGCCCCCGGGGTTGTTTCACGTCTCTCAGGTAGGAGTGATGATGAAAAGGACCCAAAAGGGTTGCTATAAAGACTAGTGAGACCATGCACGTGGGAGCTCCCCACAGTTGGTGCCCAGGAGGCCGAGCTACAAGAGTGACAAGCCGGCGGGGCGGGGCGGTGGCTGAGTAACGCAGCAGCGACAGCAGCAACAGCCTCGTGGCAGCAGAGACAGCAGTGTTAGTGTAGGACACAGGCCTGAAATTCTCACGGTACGGACGAGAGAAAGGGAGCCAAGAGAGAGGCACGTGCTGAAACGCAAGGGGGGAAGGGGAGACAGAGAGAGGCCAGCATTGGCGTTCGGGGGCCCACAGCCAACCCCCTTCCACGAAGCGACCGCCTCGGCCCCAGAGAGGGCTACCTGGTTCCTCCCTCCCGGAGCTCTCAACAGTCTGGCAGGTGCCACATCTACTGGACTAAACGGTGCCGATTCTCCTGCGGTCAAGGGTGTGGTGCCAACTCTTTGAGTAATGTGAGTATCAGCAATAAAGAAACGGCCAGGTGCTACTGAAAATCTTTAAACGGGAGAGAAAACCGAAATGGAGCGGAAGCCACGTCCCCTTGAGGCGACCCTTCATCCCACCAGTAGCAGCTCTTCGGTCTGCGCCTTTTGAGTGCACCCAAAGGCGAGTTATCAGAGGCTGGGGGGGCCAAGGGAATGTGTGCAGGGTGAGAAAGAAGGGAACTGGCACGCAGCACACCCAGCTGGCAAGTATGTTCCCTCTGGATCCTGCAGCTACTAACTGTGGCAGAGAAAGCTGCAGAGGATCAAAGACTACGGGTGTTTACAAAGGCTGTGTGCTCCAGTAAACATATGGTTCAATTTGTTAGAAAAATAATGGCCACTTTCCAGACCAATAGTAAAAACAAAAAAAAAAATAAGGGGGGGAGTTTAAAAGAATTTTAAAGAGCACTGTTGGTGGAATAATAAAGAAATAACAGCTATACAGCATAGATTTTTATTCCTGGAATAAACCTTAAGATCGTTTAATCTAATCCCATTGCTGATAGAGAAAGCAATCTCACGGATAACAGACCTGTGTAAATAACATACTGAAACCAGGAGCCAGTCTACTAAGAGGGAGTGGGCCAAGGGACAGACTCGCAGACTTCTGAGTCACCGGGTACAGGCAGTAAGTGACGTCGTGGATGAAGACACAGTTCACCCCAGCAGAGGGAAAAGATGCATTTCTGCTCCCAGACAAAGCACGTCAAGAGGAGAATCCCGACGCGAAGTGGCCAAATGGCTCCGCCCAGACCCAGGTAGCCAGACGGCGCCTACCCTGTGCATGAAGCGGAAACCGGGCATCTAGAATTCACATTTTGGGGCACAGCAACTGAACTCTCATTATCTTTTGCTCTTGAGATAGTTTTAGTTCAAAACGTTAAGAATCAAACGAAAATGAGAAAAGATGCAAAACAGAGAGATGATTTTTTAAAATATTATAATGATAGTCTAACACATTTGGAAATCTTAATTAAAAATTATTATTTTCAGCAAAGGATTAATTACCAAATGGACATCAGGAGAAACTGAAAATGTCTAGCTATACCATTTTAAACTTTCTTTTTGGTTATGAAAATTGTCCCTCCCCAAATCTACCATGTTTGAAGAGGTCTACAGATGAATTCTAGCAAATTTTCAAAAGACAGACTACTGATACTCTAGAAACATTTCAGACCACAAGAAGTATGTAAACATAAGGCTGATTAAAAACCCAATGAGGAAAGATTATAGAAAAAATGACGGCTACTTCTCCAAACTGAACGACTTGGCGCTGTCGCCTAGCATAGAGCTAGGAAACAGATTTGAATGACACAGTTCACAAGGCTGAGCTAACTGAATGAGAACATTGCCTCTACCCCACATCATCAGAGAATGGTGACTCTTCAAATATTCAAGGGTCATTTATAAAAACGGCCATGTAATTACTCACAAAGAATATGTCAACACCAAAGATCAGTATCCCAAGCCCATGTTTCCTGATCAGAATTCAAAAAGATACAGGTAGGAATTAATGTTTAAATGATATAAAAATACAGTAGGAATCCAAAAATCACACACCAAATTTCCAATTTTACATAACAGTCTGGGCACACACACTTGCCTCTCTACCCTTCCCAAACAACTGCAAGTACAAGGCTATAAAAGGGCCAAAACTCACAAGGATAAAGAAATAGGGAAAAACGATTCCCTCACCATTCCGGAAGCTGAAATACAGAGGACAATGAAAAAAACCCAAAGCAAGCCCCAGGACCCCGATCACTCAGAATTGGAGCCTCTGGTTACCTTTCAAACTGGGTTACAGGCAAGACAGAAAATAGCACGATTCATTCCATTTTAAAAATGAGTTAAAGGCATATATGTCTTCCATGGCCCAAGTAATCTGACACTTCTCATTTTTGGTAGAAGGTAGCAGCTTTATTTGGGGGAGGTAATGGGTTGAAGGGGCTCTGGACCTGGTGGTGGTCAGAGAAAAGGGCGCAGTGGTGTAGAAAGAGCAATTAAGCAAAACTTTACTGATTGATGAGTGGCGCCCCACTGAGAAGTTTTACAGCAGCATTAAATTCCCTGGGGAAGAGATGGAGCACTTCTCCCTGAGAAAACTCAACTCAGACGAAAGACTCACAGATTGTAAGATTTGGGGGTCCCTCACAAAATAAATCATCCCAACAACCCTACATTGAGGCTCACCACTCTGTAAGGCCCTCCTCCCCCAACACCACACAGAAATCCTGAGTTACTGATTATTCCCTTTTATAAGATGAGACTAAAGGATCCCTAGTCCTTCCAGAAAGCCTCCAGTATGAAAGACAGGTCAATACCAAAAAGGAAGTGAAGGAAACAGATGGAAGGTAGGAAGAAGGACACCTCTCAAGCTAGAATATCACCCAGGAGATAAGAAAAGATAGGGCATTCAGGAAACAAAGCCAGGAAACATCAACTTACAGAAATTAAAATGATGGTAATAGAAATTAGCAGGACTAGGAGCAGGATTAAAAATAAGGTTGATAATATTACCCAGAAAGTTAAACCAAAAATTGAGAAAACTGGAAAGATAAAAACCTTAGAGGATCAGTTGAAGACATATAAAATCCAAATTAGTGAAATAGCAGAAAGCGAGAGCAGAGAATACTAAAGGGAGAAAAGCATAATATAACCCAAAAAGTAATTTCCCAGAACTTAACAAGTTTCCAGAATGAAAACTGCTGTCAAGTGCCTAACAAAATGGAGTTCGTCAGGTTGAGCACTGCCCTGTTTTATCACAGGACCACAAAGTAGCACACTATTAATGAATTAATTATGTTCAGGAGCAAAATAGAGCTGCAGTGGCTGGTGGGGCTATAGGCGCCCGGCAGCATCGCACATGGGAGAGCTGCTCGGGCATCTTTGCGAGATCGGCTTCCTGTGTCACCCTGGGCAACACGTCTGGAGCCGAAAAAATATATTCACCAGCATCGAAAGGCGAAAGCCACCCAAGTGTCCTTCAGACAGAGGAATGGATAAGCAAATGGGGTGTACACATGGGGTGGAAGAGTGTTCAGTCTCAAAGAGGAAAGGCCCCTGGCACACCCTGCAGCACAGAGACCTCAAAGACTGCTCGTGATAAGCCGGTCACACAAGAACAACTGCCGCAGGAGTCCTTCCCGTGAGGTACTCGCCGTAGCCAAAGTCCAGAGGCACTGAAAGTAGAATGGCAGCTGCTAGGGCCTGGAGAATGGGGAGTTAGTGTTTAACGGACACTTTTAGTTTTACAAAATGAGAAAGTTCTGGAAACAGATGGTATAGTACGGTCACAGAACAATGTGAATTTCTTCAATGCTACTCAACTGTGAGCTTAAAATATAATTTTGTATCCATATTTTACCACAATTAAAATGGTTTTTTAAATGTGTTAGGGAATTACAGGGAAGTGAAACATTTAAAATTTTGTCTTTTCTTTCCAAAGAACAAAAACTTCCATTCAACACCTTTAGCTGCCTCTTAGATGCATCGACAGAAACCAGTGCGCACTGCGTCTTCCCTCAGTACTTCACTGTGTCTCCGCTTCACGCCAGTCCACGGTGCCTGTCTCCACACAGACAATCACGACACAGAGCAGCTCAGACCGTGATTTAAAAATAGCTGAGTTCACGATGGTCGTAATTATTTTGAACCCAGCATCATTCGCTTTACAATTATATGCCCTTACCTAGAAGACCAACGTGCAAAAATTAAAAATGAGAGCAAAAACGCAGCACCGCGGGGGGCGTAGGCGCTCTGGGTTCTTAAAATAAAATGTCCCAGAACATCAGGGTTATAGCAGTGTGTGTTCGGTGTGGAGAGAAGCAAGAGTGGCCTCTCTTAATTTTCCACCGAGAGATTCCTCTTATCTCTCCCCTCTCCTCCGATTACCGCTTATCGGGTTGGAAAGAAACTTCTAACAGTATCTTCTGCTCCATCTCAGCCCTGAGTGATGGTCAGCCCTAAAACGGCACAGTGGGTTTGCGTCTATTTATGGTCTCCAAGCAGGGAGATTTTATGAGTTCCCTGATAACTCAGGTCTGTTTTAACTATCTCTTCTCTTCAGTAATCAAAGTTCTTTTCTTTCCTGCTTTGCCGTTAATGGAAAAAGAAACAGTTGAAATCTGTCTGGTGTTGGTACAAATCATGTTTCCATGTGCTCACAGAAGACACATCTTAAAAGCTGATTCAAGCTCCAAGCCTACAGCTCCCTCTACTACATGACACCATTCATGTGGAATTCTCTAAAAGGCAGAGTTTCACTGACAGAAAGATCCGTTGTCGGGGTCAGGGAACTCTCTGTGGAAGGGCACTGGGAAAGCTCCTGACTGAGACAACGATCACGGGAAGCACAAAACCGCCCTTCATGACACCGTACACTGGACATGGGCGATGCTTATCCTGTGTAAACAATACCTTGAGTTTTAAAAAATGCTTTGTTAAAAAGAAAAACAAAACCCAACCTGTAGTCTCACTACTCAGACACCATCACTATTAATATGCGGGTGTGCTTCCCAACAGTTTTCAGCAACATTTTTTTCTCATTTGTAAACATAATTGGGATCATATATCCTTTCTGTAGCTGGTTTTTGTAACAATTTAACATAATCATTTTCTGGATTACAAGGACCTCAAAATAACATTTCCATTGGCTCCCTTATAGCCAATCAATTGCTTAATGGCTAAAATGATTTGTGTTTCTATTAGTCAAAATGGTTGTCACCAATTATTTAATTAGGCAAACATTACTGAGAAGAAATGCTTATACATAAATTTCTTTTTCTTTCAAATTTGAGAAATATTTTAGGGCTATATTTCCAAAAGTATAAGATTGAGTCAAATGGTATAAACACTTTTAAGGCTCTTGCCAAATTCTAGATTCTTGCCCCCAAAGCCATACAGGCTCACGCTGCCTCCTACAAGGCTTAGTGCCCTTTTGCCTCTCCAGAATTGGATGTCATCATTTAAAAAATCTGAAAGACTTCCTAATGACCTCTCCACAAAGCCTTTCAACCACATCTAACTTCTCTAATTTTTGTGTCAAGCTGTTTGAAAATGTACCTTGATCTCGCTTTGCTCCTCTTCCTTTTCCACTCCTCCTGTCCTCTACTTCTTGTCCTCCTCCCCTACTGGTTTTTCCTTTTATCTAGCGGAGCACTGATTATAATGTAAATTTGGGGAGGAAGGTTTTGCCTGGGCCAAAACAGAATTTAAGGAAGGGGAGCCATCGCAGCTCTTCCTGCAACGCTGTGCAGAAAACAGTCCGGAAAAGAATGGTTTTCAGAGACTGGAGTGACAGAGACTGAAGAGCATCTTAGGGTAGGGAGTCTGGGAGGGGAGAAAGCTCAAGAAGTTGGACGTGAATGCTGTCAAACTCTCAACGACATTCCTACACCAGGGGACAATGCTTGGAGGGCAGCGAAGCTCGGCCTGGTGCTTCTACCTGCCCAGACAGGGAGACAAAGGTTAGCTTATGTCGGCTTCACACAGACTTCCGTGTGAAGGCCCCCGCTCAGGGATACCTGACCCACAGACGACAGAGGGGAGGGAGGAAGGCGCCGTGAGCTTGTGACTGGCTCGATGGATGCCAGCGTGGCGCAGAGGAAGAATGTGGGCCTTCGAGACAGGTAGACAGGCCCTGGCTCCCAAGTCTGCCACAAACTAGTTTTGACACACATTAGTTAGCTTCTCTGAATCTCTCTTTCCTCATCAATAAAACACCCTGTCATTCACTTTCTTACATTCCTCAAAACAAGCAAAACTCTGGGGGTAAAGTCATTGGGCTGAGGTGAGAAACAGGTACACAATAATCAGCAAGCAAAGAAGCCAATTCATAAATTGCCCTTCCCAATTTGCACTCCTGGGTTAGCCAGTTCCTTGGGGCTCCTGGACACCTTCCACATGTCCACTATGCCCACTTCTGTCAACCTCCACAGCAGTATTCCTTCATTTTCCCCACTCCTGGCTTTGTGCTGAAGACCACTAAAGAACTTAGCCCACATGCTGTGTCTGCCTGGAAGTCACCATACAAGCCACCGGGGAAATGCCAAGTGAAGGTATGAAGAGAGAGCGCGGGGTGTAATGGTGAGAGTGACGTCTCCCACCAGCAAATGGAGTGAGGGTCCCAGTCCCCTCTGGCAATAGGAGGCAGAAAAAGAGTGGCGGAATGACCCCAGGGAGGATGGGACAAGCGCTCCTCGTGGCATCCTGCGGGGCAGAGAGCCACTGTGTGACACTAGGAGAGTCTGGCATTGAGTGCTCAAAAAGAGATGAGTCACTGAATTCAAGAACTAAAAATCTGGAAGAGGGGACCCAACTGCTCTGGCCTTCTGGGGTTACTGCCAGTGCTGAAAATCACTTCAAGGATCGTGATTACAATTTCCTAGTGAGAAAATTATTTGTTTTAACGTCAATCAAGTGCCACAAAGATTTCTATACATGTGCGAGATGTTTACAAGTCATGTGAACGTGTACACTTGAATGTTCTTACTTGGTCCTACCTTTCTTTTTAGGTTGAAGTAACATTGGTTTGCACCACCAGTCTGCCTGGGGTGGACAGAACATCTGTATAACTACGCCAGAAGTCCAGGTCCTATCCATCAACATACAACTGACTCCCTTTACCCAACTTACTGACCCCCTGCCCCCTTCCTTTCTGATAACCACTATTTTGTTCTTGTAGGTGAAGAGATTTTGGTTCTTTGATTGAAGTAACCTTGCATTATAACAGTATATAAGTTGCAGGTGTGCATCATTAAAAATCAGCATGTGTATCTACTATATTAAGTCCACCACTAAAAGTCCAATTCTATACTTCCCTATGCCATTGAACCCTTTTACCTGACTTGCCCAGGTCTCCCTCCTTCCCTTCTGCTAACCACTAATTGGTCTTATAGTCTAAAAGTTTATTTTTGTTTTATTTAGTTCATCCATTTGTTTGTTTTCTCTATATACCACATATGAGTGAGATTATATGGTGTTTATCTTTCTCTGACTTATTTCACTGCGCATAATCGCCTCTAGGTCCAACCATGTTGTTGCAAAAGGCAGGATTTCATTGTTTTATATGTGTGTGTGTGTGTGTGTGTGTGTGTGTGTGTGTGTGTGTGTATATAGCTGAGTAGTATATATATATACACACACATACATAGAGCTGAGTAGTATTCTATCGTGCATGTGGAGTACATCTTTTTCTGATCATCTGTTGATGGGTATTTAAGTTATTTCCAGCTCTTAGCTATCGTAAATAATGTTGCAATAAACACGAGGCTGTATATATCTCTTTGAAGTAGCATTTTTGTATTTTTTTGGGTAAATATCCAGAAGTGGGATAATGGATTCTATGGAATTTCTAGCTTTAATTTTTTAAAAGGAATCTCCATACTGCTTTTCATAATGGCTACACCAATGAACATTCCCAGTGACACTGAGCAAAGGTTCCCTTCCCTCCACAGCCTCTCCAACATGTGTTCCTTTTCTTTTGAATAATGCCATTCTCACAGGTGTGAGGCAATAGTTTGTTGTTTTGATTTGCATTTCCCTAGTAAGAGACGGTGAACATCTTTTCATGTGCTTTGTAAATCATCGTATGTCTTCTTTAGAAGTGTCTATTTAGAGCTTCTGTTAATTTTTTTAATTTTGCTTTTTGTTGAGTTTTATGAGTTCTTTATATGTCTTAGATAGTAACCCCTTGTCAGATATGACATGCAAATATCTTCTCCCACTTGGTAGGGCATCTTTTTGTTTTTATGCAAGTTTCTTTGGCTATATAGAAGCTCTTTGGTTCGATGTAGCCCCATTTGTTTATATTTGTTTCCCTTGCCAATGGAGTCCAGTCCCGGAACATATCTGTCAGGCCAATGTCAAGAAGCATATCACACATGTTTGCTTTTATGTTTGTATGGTTTCAGCTGTTTCATCCAAACCTTTCATTCATTTTGAATTAATTTTGTGTGTCGTATTAGACTGTGGTCTGGTTTCATTCTTTCGCATGTGACAATCCAGTTTTCCCAGCACCACTTCCTGAAGATTTTCCCTACTCTGTTGTATGCTCTTGATTTCTTTGTCATAAATTAGTTGTCCATGTATGTGTGGTTTTATTTCTGGGCTCTCAGTTCTGTTCCACTGATCTGTGTGTCTGTTTTTATTCCAGAACCATGCAGCTGACATCACTATGGCTTTGTAGCATAGTTTGAAGTTTGGGAGCATGAATGTCTCCATTTTTTCCTTTTTTCTCTGGAGAGTTTTTGGTATTCAGGGTCTTTTGTAACTCTGAATAAACTTTGATTTTTGTGTTCTATTTCTGTAAAGAATGCCATTGGGATTTTGATAGGGATTGCACGGACTCTGTATAATTTCTTAGATAACATAGTCACTTTAACAATGTCAATTCCAATTCATGAGTATGGAATATCTTTCCATCTCTTTGTCTTTCACTTCTGTCAATAATGTCTTTTCATTTTCTGTGTAGAGAGCTTTCACTTTTTTGATTAAATTTATTACAAAGTATTTCCTTTTGAGGTGATTGTAAATGGGGTTGTTCTCCTGATTTTTTTCTTTCTGCTAGTTCATATGTCTAGTTTCAGAGTCAAGGTAATGTCAGGTTCACAGAATGTATTCAGAAGTTTTTCCTCCTTTTCAATTTTATGGAAGAGTTTGAGAAACATAGGTATTAATTCTTCCTGAAAGTTTGATCTAATTAACTAGTGAGACCATCTGGTCCTGGGTTTTTGTTTTTTATTACTGTTTTAATTTCCTTACGTTGTTTTTTGAGTAGTGTTTCAATTTCCTTACTTGTGATGTGATGGGTCTATTCATGTTTTCTGTCTTTTCCTGATTCAATCTTAGAATGTTGTATGTTTTTAAGAATTTGTCCATGTCCTCTAGACTAATTTGTTGCCATATGATTGTCCATAATTACATGAATATCCTTTGTATTTCTGTGTATCTGTTAGAACCTCTTTTTTGTTCTGATTTTGTTTGTGCTTTCTTGCTCTTCTCTGCAAGTCTGGCTAAAGGTTGTCTACGTTGTTGATCTTTTCATGGGGAAAATTCAGACACCAAAATATCTGTCAGTTTTCCAATTAAAATTATCCAAAGTTTCCCTATTCCCTGAGGTAAAGCCTATATTATTTTGAACTGTATCCTAGCTCCCCAATGGCTGATATTGACTTCCTTTAATCTTATCTCCTTATGTTTCTCCCTACAGCAGCCTCATTCCCAATGGCCCCATCAAAACCTTCCCTGTCATACACCAAACCTGGTTAACTTCTTTAACTCCTCTAACTTTCTCTGTTTTCTGCCTCATCTGGACCATAAATACCTATATATTTCTTTCATTCAAGGTCCTCTAGTCTAAACTATATCCACTCTAGCAAAAAAAGATACTTATTATAGGATAGCAATAGCTCACACAATGTATTAAGTGGTCAAAAGCAAACTTACAGAATCATCAGAAAAACTAGGGACCAACTTGGGTTCCCTGAAAACAAGAATAACAACTAACCCCTTCATCTCTTCCAAGTGACCTCCCGGCTTTCCCCACCTCTGCACAGCTCACACCAACTCTACTTCTGTCTCTAGAAGAGAACCCCCGACACTCACCTACCTCTACTGCTCAATTCTCTATCACTGTGTCCGGTGGACATCTCTGACGGCTGAAATCTAGATCATGGACAAGTGCCTATGTCAAGTAAGACCAGGGAAGAATATTTTACTTTCTATTTAAGGAGGCAAGAAGTTTCCCAACTTTGAAAAGTCATTAAAGGGTTGAGGCGGCAAACATCTACTCCATCCTTGCACGCTGATGATGGCCAAATCCATACTCTCCTTCTAAGACTCGTCACCAGACACCTGCAGGCAGCAGCCCCAGTCTCCTGGCACACCGGTGCCCTGGTGTGCTGCACTGGAACTGTGAATGTCTCCCTCCCTCAACCATAAAATAGAAAGCCCTTGAGTGTGCTCGGTATATATGAGCCTCCTTTAATTATTCTCTTTTCCCCAGTTACCATGTAGCCGATGTCTGGGATATGGCAAGCATTTAATAAATGTCCTTCTCTAAAGAACGAGTGAAAATTGAAGACAACCTAATTCAAATGTTCTTTATCTGCAAATATTTTAGTGATATACCTTTAGTTGAATTCTGTTTTACTCAGTGACCCCCAATTTAAAGGATGATTTTGAACTCTGATACAATAACACAGCACTGTGAAGCACAAAGCGTGTAACCAATACTAAAACCCCTTTAAATAGCATGTGGTTTTGCAACATGCCCAAGGGAAAGTGGAATTCTAGCCTGAGCCTTCCCAAGACTTAAACAAAACACAAGCAATTTGAATTCAGGATCCCATGACATCATTAACAAAGATGTGACTTTGAAATGGAAACACAATAGAAAGGAAGAGCTGAGAAAGGGACTCCCGACTGTAAAAGTCATTTAACATGAGTTTTGTTTGTTTTGTTAATAACCATGGGATTTGCATTGATGTGACTTTGCCTTTACTTTGACATCATAAAGTGGTCTCCTCGGACCTGCTGACAGCTTCACGAGCTGCTCGTGACAACGGTCTGTGCTCAGTGAGCAGGAATAGGCAAGTGGGGAGTATGTATTTTTCTAAGTGAACATAAAGCGAGCAGTGAATAAGCAAGTTCCCTTTCTATCTTTGAAATATATCTGCTTAAATTTTTTTGGAAATTGGTCATTTGGAGTCAATTCAAGATATTTAGGGTCAATCTTTGAAAGTCAGTTAGTCAAAATTAATTGTTATGAATCTGTGAGTTCTATGGGTGGAACGATTCACATTGAGCCCGATGGTGGGCTCCCCACTCCAGTCCCCCCCCCCCAGCTGTGTAATTCTGTGGCCCAGCATTCTTGTAGAGTAGACACACATGCACGTGCGAGACAGAGTGGGGTAAGGAGGCTAATGCAACCAGTAGCAAACATATCAGAAAACACTCCAGAAAGATCCGTTCCAGGGCCGCTCTGCTCTCTGAGAATAGGTAGGAAAACAGGTTTTAATATTCAAAGGCACTCTTCTCTCCACATTTTAAGAGATTTAAAAGTAAATAGAAACAGAAATTTGACATGGCACCTAACTCATCCATTCCTTCTCCTGTAAGGAATTTTCTTAATTTAAAAGGAAAACCATGCAAACTTCCCTGTGCTCAATGCATTCACTTTTTTCCTGAGCTTTTTATTCAAAAAGCAGAAAGAATCCAGTTTAAATCCTTGCTAGAGTACTTTTGTTATCATAGGTAGTATACAGGACTACTTTAAACATATTGAGAGTAATTCAGTACACTATAGATAATTTACTTTCCAATTATGACAGCCCCAGTTTAATTTCATGGTAGACTTGGTAAGTGAGGAAGGATTGACTAGCACTCACCCCTGGCTTCTCCACAGGGCTTGGCTTCATTTCACCAATGTACAGGGCGAGCTGAGGGGCCATTAATTAAAGTCCAAAAGACCAGGCGGAAGATGGATGTTTATTCAATGAAACTACTATTTTCTCAGTCTGTTTCCATAGTGTGTGAATGAGGATTTTTTTCCGTGAAACGCAGAAAAGAGAACAGTTCAGAAATGTCTGTACTTCCAAATATTAGGCTGAAATTCAAACACTTCTCCTAATAAATGTTGATGGTGTTTATACATGTTTTTAATCTAATTGTTTACATATTCTTTCTTCTTCTAAAATGATTAATCCGTTAATGGATGTGGCTTTGGCGAATAGCAGAATCATGTTTTTACAGTTATGGCCGCACCGGCCTAAACACAGTTGTGACAGCTCTCGCTCTCTCCATCGTAAGTATCAGATTTCCTTCCTCACCCTTCCATCCATCATCCCCTCTTTGCTCTATTTTTCTCCCTATTTCTCCTTCTTTCCCTTCCCCTGTCTGTCTTTCTCCATTAGGTACGGCAGTTACACAGAACGGTGATAGAGTGTTCTTTGTGAAATATTTGGCACAAATATTTGGAAATGGTGGTAATTACTAGGAACTTGATGGGGTTCCTGTGAGGAGTAAAGAAGGTGATATATATAAAATGACTAACAGAGTGCATACAGAGGAAAAGTGGTGTACGGAGAGGTGAACATTATCTTAATTTTTGATAGTCACTGAATAGCATTTCATAGCCCTCCATTTAAGAGCAGATGCAGGAGAGGCCTAGCATTTCATCTATTAAAGCAGCCTGAACAGCATTCTCTGTATCTGTCCTTCAGTCTCCTGCCCTGCTTTTAGGAGTTCCTGGCATCCCCAGCTTTTCATAGCAGTAGCTTTTCATCCATCCAACACCTTTGCCACAGAAAACTGCCCTTACCCACAACACTTTGCACACCAGGTTCAGCCATACCTTTGGTTCATCCACCGGCCACTTAGTTGTCCATAAACTTTATTTTAAAGCCTCTGCTTCACAGAGCAAAAGCTCTCCTATCCTGACTAGTACCAGATTACACAAAGAAAAAACCATGGATGTACTTATGACAAAACCAAAGCCAGAGAAGGGGTGGGGGTGGTGAGGAGAAAGAGGAAGCGCTCTTTAAAAATATCTGGCTATGGTTTCACTTATAACAGGACTATAGGGAAACCAAACAGGAGAGAGACACTAAGCGGGGGTGGGGGGGTGGGGGGAGGATAAGGGCACAAAATGGAGTAGAAAAGGACACAAGGGACCACAGAGATGGATCACAGGTGCATTGGTGGTGGGTTACCCAAGGGGAATACAAAAATGTAAAAGACATAAATAACAATAAAAATATACATATTTGAAAAAAAATCTGGCTGCTGGTATTTCCATAATCAAGAACAAAAGCGTCACCTTGTAGAAAATGTGTTGGCGCTTTTTTTAGGGCTCAGTGTCATTCTGATCATGTGGGACACTGAGGGCTCATCTTGAGGTAATCAGGGGCTTGATCGAGCCAGGAGCTGTGTCAGGACTAGAAACCGTGGACAAGTGGAGCGGCAGAGATTCCGAAAGCAGGGAGAGCTGGAGTTGGTGCCCTGGCCCTCTCCTTTCACCTTCTGGCTTAGGTGAGACACTGTTTCTCAAAGCCTCACTTAACTGGTTCTAGAGGGTAATGTGCTGACCGCTCAGGCTGCTGAGGAGAAGGTAAGATTGGTGGGCTGAGGTTTCTCATGCGTTTAGTCTCCTTCCCTTGGTTCTTCGGTAAAATCTGGCTGAATGAACAATGTGAGTCTGCCGTCCTCATCATTTCAAGAGCAATTTCAGAGTCCATCCCACTACGATGTCCCTGTCTAACTGAGCCTAGCTGAGTGACAGGCTTTGCTTTTGGTTTTCTCCACTATAAATTTGAATTCAGAGGTGCTACTGTGTCATAGTGTTACTGTTCTCCGAAGGGACACTCTTAAACAACCAAGGGAAACTGTCCATGTGTCTACTTTTTGACTTGGGGAAGATACAAAGAAAAAAACTAATAAGGGCACAATAATTAAATGGTAAGAACGGGTGTTGTTCTTTTTTACATTTTATAACAGAGAACAGCACAATTGGTATTAATCCTCTGATACTTTAAAATTAAAGACAAATTTTCATTCTTTCCGCCTTACTCATGTTTTCCTACTCACTCATAATCTAATAGGTGAGGAAATAAAATATCACATCTGGCGAGGGTTTTCATGGCAACATTCTGTTTGCGGTAGAAACGTCTTCGTACTATTTGATGGATACCATTAAGAATTCCACACAAATTCCATCAGCGTGTGCCGTGAGCGGTAATTAATCTACTATAAACAAAGTAATTTTTCTTATCTTATAAGTTTCCACTGGAAGGAAAAATGCATATTTCCTTAATTCTTTCCCATTCACATCTTGTGCTAAAAGTACACTTCTTTCCTGTGTTCTTAAATATTTCTACAAAACTCCTCATTCAGATATGCACTTGGAAAACCTAAATACTGCGCTGGAAACCTAGGAGAACAACTGTCCAGATTCTTTTAGAAATGCCATTCCCCAGACATCAGGCAAACGTATCATGGTAGAAACAGATACTTGGCGGCATGTGTTTTTCCTTTAGGGGAGACATACACGCAGAGGGGGGACAATGCAAATAGGCGAGCATCTTGAAAAATTAGCCTCAAAACCTGCATAAACAGATTTCTTTCTTCCTTTCCCCTGCCTAGCCCTGGTGGTTATTGTGCTTCTCCTTCCCTATTTCCCCATCTTCCCTTTGATTAAACCACAGACTCTTGCTTTTAAAACGATGTCCCTAATTCAAACATTCTAAAGAGACTCGGCAACGAGGCCCTTTCTCTTCTTTCCCTTCCTTTTTTTATTCCTCATGGTAAGAGGATAGCTATTAAATGATTTTTATGAGACACAGAATTTAAAAGACACATGAAATGCTGACTACTTCTACCAATAAACATTGATTGCATATCTACTAAAAGAATCAACTCAGAACACAAACACGAGTCAGGCAAAATTGATGCCCTTGATGTATGAATTGTCTAATGGGAGAGATAGATGCTTAAATAACTAACTCTAAGATGGATACACTCAAATTAAACTGTTTTCTTATCTTGCTAAAATTTTATCCCAAGTCCTAAAAATTTAGGGTTTCATGTTGACCACACAAAAGTGGTGTGCGGTTTCTCAAAAAATTAGACTCATGAGTGAACTAAGGCTGAGTTTTCAATTTGTAGCTGAATGAAAAGGGTGGTAAGCCTAGCACAGCTTTTATACAAAATACAAAATACAGATTTGCCTTTCTCTCCTTCTCCTCACACTTAACAAGGCAAAGCCGAATGTGCCAAAAAGTGCATTTATTCAAACAGCAAATCTGGTTTGATTGAGCTGTTTTCTGTGGGTGCCATTTGTTTATAGACAGCTTATCCTCAGTTTCTTCCTCTTCTTGCAAGCTGATATTCTGTACGGTATGCATCAATGCAGGGTTGTTTCAAGGAGAAAAAATCAAGTCAGGAAATGCCTAGTTAAGGATCGTAGGAGCAATGAGAAGTTGGCCATGTTACATGCCCTGCGCACATTTTGACACAGTTTTTATCACATGACCTGAACTGCACTGAAGGTATACATTTACAAGGGAAAGAAGAACAGAAAAATTACATTCAAGCCAAAACACCCACGTAATTGGACTGTAGTAGCTTTGGAATTTCCTGACAACTATTCTAAAATCTGGACATAGATATTGCGGTAATATAATATTCGCATTTAATTTTCATGGGTTTATTAAAGGAAGACAGCATTCTAGAGAAATCTTCAATTTAGCAACCCCTGACATAAAAGTTCTTCATGCATGTTTCCTGATGGGAAGGCAGTGGAACATAAAAAAATCAGAGCAAAAGATTAGTATGTACTGATAGGCTTACATTCGTAATAAGAATTTTTCCTGAGAAATGACGGCCATTCTGCTAAAGTGAGGTTTTAGTAATTTATCATTCAGAAGTGTGAAATGACACATATTGGTACTCAAAAAATGCTGAGCAAGAAATAAATTGGTAGAGGTGGTTGAAGAAGAGTCTGAACTGGGGAATTCATTCTACTATTCTCGTTCTCTCATTCTCACTCACCAAAGCCTTAATGAGCAAAGCCATTCTCACAGGGATAAGTGGTTAGCACGCCTTCCCACCCCATATATGCAAATAATAACCATGTACAGAATGCGATTTTCTAGATAAGGTCAGAACAATTCTTTTGTATCTACTGAGAATTAGAAATCAATGGCTACTGAAACACAGTTCCCTACCAATTTCCTGAAGAGTGTGAGAATTTTAAGCATTATTTGTTATTAAATTCTAAGTCTGAAAAGTCATTATTTCATGGCTGTACCTGTCCTGGCATCAAAAGTTCTTTTGACTTGCAGAGATTTAAGTGGATGAAAAAAAAAAGAGTATGTGATTTACCATGCTTTACAGGTTTAATTTAGCTTCAGAAAGAGGGTAGAAATAGATCAATTTATCATTTATCTACTGGAGAGGGTAAGAAAATTCTATATACGGAATTGAAAAACTCTCGCTGGCTTAAAGTTAGAATTTCATTATTTTTAAAAATAAAGGTTCACCGGATTGGCATGGGCTTAGGCCCCTGTGTAGGACGCACGCACAGCACTTACTCCACACCCTGCGGCGGGGGCTACACAGGCTGAGCACGGACCGAGGGGCTGTCGGCAGGCTCCTACGCCAACATTTCTGGCAGCTGACACTGGCCGCCGGGACCAAGTCTCAGGCGGCGCTGTAGGAACGAACGAACACGCGGTCGCACGTCAGGCTCCCTCGGGCTGATGTTGAGATCTCGAGGGCGCGCGTCCCAGAGACAGCGACTAGAGCCCTGTGCTCTCCGTGAGTGGCCTCGGAAGTCCTGTCAGGTCACCTCCACTGTGTTCTCTTTGCTGAGCCAGGCCCAGACTCATCCTTGGGTCTGGAGAAGAGAGAGACTCCACCTTCTGAAAGGGCCGGAGTCTGGGGGAACACTGGGACTGAAAAGAGCCCCAGAAAGTATAGTCTGCCACACCTGACTCCCTACATTAAAGAGAAGGGGTGAGAAAAGGGCTTCCCTTGTTGCTCTGTGGGAAACACCCCCAGGCAAGAAAAGAGACAGAGTTAACTGCTCAGCTCAGCTGCCCCGCCCAGCTGCTTTCAAGGCTGAGGTGCAAGTGCTGTGACTTGTGCTTTCTGTGACAAGCTTCACTTCAAGGTCATGGACAAGGTCCTTAACTCAAGACAGTCACCTTGAAAGTGAAGGTGAAAATGAAGGTGGGCCAACCGATGGCCAGTGTAAGCCCTTTTCCACTCGCACACCATCTGCTCAAGATACAGCAGGGTTTCTTCTTTGCCTCCATAAGGGCAGCCCGCAGTGGCAGGAGGAGGTCATTATTTGGTTTTCTTTTCAGACAAATCATTTGTACATTACTGCTTTAGTGAACTCACGTACAGAAGACCAGACCACGTTTTTGGTTTTGCTTCTGTGTTGTAACTGAGAATAAGCCATGTTACTGCTAAAATGCAGCATTACTCTCTCGGCCGCTCCACTTGCTGAATCGTTGAGGCAGCTCTATGACGCGCTTTTCTATCCTAATGATACTTTTAAACCTGTGCCCAAGAGCAGTTAGCAATCGCCTAGCACAGTGTACTTTTTCCTTTAAGAGTATGTCTGGGGCGACACCCCAGAAGGGTTAGTTTGATATAGTCCCAGTTGTTTATTTTCACTGCTGCTGGAGATGAATCTGCAAATATGTTTCTGGGGTATGTGTCATGGAGACACACGCAAAGCATTTATGGTCATGGCACCATGGATCAAATATGTTGCCAGCAGCTTCTCTCTTTCTCAGACCTTTGTGGCTGAGGCTAGCGTTATAGACTCAACACCACAGAGCTTCTGAGGCACTGTGACCAAGAAGTCCCAAGTCCTACTGCCAGCAAAGGAACAGACTGAATTACCCAATAGTTGGCCATCAGAATTCCCATAATTCTCACTGTGGCAACCATTCTTATCCTGTGGGTTTTCTACTGGGATAGCAGGGTGCTTTCCTAGGATCCCTACCCATTCCCAAGTCCTGCCAACTTTGCCCCTTGAAAGTGTGACAGGTGCCATTTCCTGTAGACCCATAGCTACTGCGTGGGGACTTTCTCTGGGCATCATCATAAACTCATCATTTCTGATGCAGAGTTCGTGCTTTGGTGATCACCACTCTGACCCAGCAGCCAGAGCACGTTACCTTGGACACATTCACCGTTCAAAACCAAACCCCCATTGTTCCGAGACTTGATATCCTCAACCTCACGCTAGCTCAGGCTTCAGAGTGTTGAAACCCAGAAATAAGAGATGCAGCTCCCCCAGCATGCGTCATGAGATATCCCACATCCCAGTATCTGGAAATAAGTTGGTGTTTCATATAACTCTACTTACAACTTCTAACCTGATCTAAAACAATCCATTCCTCTGAAAATGAGAGGAAACCAAAAATGTGATTTCAAAACATTGAATTTCCATATAAATAATTGATGATACCTCTGAATATCCTCAAATATCCAAATATCCAAAACCTCAACTTTTGCCTTAAAATATGACATCTGTCAGGTCCTATGTACATCAGGCAATAACTCACAGATAAATCATTTCAAAATATTAAGAAGCTTTAGTAAAAGGAGAAGAGATTTGAGGCAGAACTTTTCTATATAGTCACAAAACTACAATTAAGCTCAAAAGGGACTTATATCATCTAATGGGATTTTTTTTATTCAAAATTCCAGATGTGTAGGAAAAAGATAATAAAATTCTAATACCATTGTTCTTCTTTTTAAACTCAAGTTCTCTTGCTAACAGTTAAGGATACTGATTTATTTAAAACATAACATGTTTCTGCTTCATAACAACATCTGTATTATTTTACATTTTTATTGGCAACTTTCACTATACCCTGGTGATTTCTAAAAATCCTCATGCTTTCCTGCTGGTCAAAGTTTCTCCCAAAATAATAAACAAATGATTATTAACTATGATCTTTTTATTCTATGACCACATAGTCCATAAGCAACACTTGAAAAAGCTGAGCTATTAACTTTGAGGAAAGTAGAGTCCATAGAGCAGGTCTTAGCTGTGGAGATATTCTTGAGGCAGGCAGATCATCGAGAGTAGTAGTGAACACCCACCACAAGTGTATTAAGCCCCAGAGAGAGCAGCATCTAGACATACATTAGTATTAAACACACTCTTAACGTTTCCACCTCACAAAACAAAGGTTTTGTGGGCCCGTGACAAGCTGGCCCACTGCTAAAGTTCCTAGCCAGGATGTTTTCAACTGGGAATGATTTGGACTCCAGAAGACATTTGAATAGCTAGAATAGCTAGAAATTTCTTTGAGTCATCAGATCTGGAGAGATCTGCCGGCATCTAGTGGGTAAAGCCAGGGACACCGCTAACAGCTACGAAGCAAGGGCAACCCCCACAGCCAACAAGTGTCCTGTCCAGAATGTCCACAGCCAAAGCTGGGGAGTCCATCATTCCGGGAATGGCTGCCGAGGCCCATGAGATCCCAGGTTCTGTCAGTTCCCACCTCCCAGCCTTCCACAGCATTCGAAGGAAGCATCTGGGCTTCAGAGTTCTCTCTACCCTCCTATGAATGGTGGCTGATCTCTTTAAACCTTCCTTGACCCATGTTGGTCCCCCGACCCCTGACCCAACTCCGGCCATCAGTTTGGACCCTTCCATAGCACCTTCCACTTCTATCAGTACCGTCTGTGCACAGGAATAGAAGCTCTGTCCCTCTCACAAAAAATCTCCCAAGTATCCTCTTGAGTGGGAAGATTCTTAAGTCTCCCCAGCAACCAACACAATGCCTTAAACATAGCAGGTGCATAATAAGTACTGGTCAAACTACTGACATAACTTTAAACTCGAACTGTACCCAACATGGACGACGAGTCACAGAAAAGAAAACCCACTCTTCTGTCCTCAAGCACTTGCACTGGGGTGAAGATCCGTGGAGCACAGGCAGCCGGCAGCAAAGCCCTCTCACTGCGTAGCAGATGTGGGACCCGGACAACGATGACGGAAGATTCGGGTGTGTGTGAACTCCCGCGAATGAGGCCTCACAAAAGTGAGAACTGAAACATACCTGGAAGAACAGGGACGATTTCCAAGCTAGGAAAAGGGAAGAGGGTGTTCTAGGCTGGCGGGAGAGGTGTGTGCAAGGCAGGTCTAAGCAAAGCATTTTGCCAGACAGAACCATGGTCACTGAAAGCACATTTGTGGGGTCCTCTTTCAAGCCCTTCCCACACGGTATTCCAAGGAGATTGGGGGGGGGGTAGTGAAAAGCAGGGTTATTATCTCGGAAATAAAACTTGGTGTCTATTTCACAGAGGCAGAATTCACCAGCAGGGTAGATGCTGGAGTTGAGCAGCTTTTAAAGCTGCCCTTCCGAGCAACAACTCAGAAAGAAACAAGTGGGACTGCTGAAACTGAAAGAGCTTCCTCCCAGTGCAAGAAACGGTTACAGGGGAAAGCCAGCCCACAGGGTGAGAAGCGGCATTTGCAAGTCATGTACCTGACAAGGGGCTAAGGTGCAAAAGGCCCAAAAGGCACAACGATCACACACAAAAGACAACCTCCCTGAAAAACGGGCAAAGGACCTAAGCATCTTTCTCCAAAGATGGTGCAAAAGGCCAGAGGCGCACGTAGTTCGGCGTCACCCGTCATCAGGGAAGCGCAATTTCCAAGCAGGAGGAGACCGGCCTCCTGTCACCACCAAACCAGCAGAGCTGAGGCGGTGGGGGCTGGGGAGCGGGGCCGTGGGGGCCATGGGGGCCGTGGGTGAGTGCAGCCGCTACGGAAAAGCAGCGTGGAAGCGCCTCCAAGTATAAAAATAGAACGAGCACACGCACACTTGCGCCAGTAACCAGCTCGGGGTGTCTGCAGAGGAAGGGAAATCACTGACGGGAAAAGTCCCCAGCTGTCAGCAGGGTGATCACCCTGGCAGGACATGGAGAATGCCCAAGTGCCCGCTGCTGGGTACATGGATAAAGCCAGTTGGACGGACACACACACACACACACACACACACACAGTAACAGCAGTCAGCCGTATAAACAAGGGAGCCCTGCTATTGGCAACAACACAGATGGCGCTTGAGGGCCTTATGCTAAGGAGATGAGCCAGTTAGAGACAAATACTGTGGGATCTCACACGAGTGACGGGAAAGGAGCTCAGGCTTGTGGTCACAAGGGGTGCAGGGGGAGCGAGGCGATGGGTCCAGAGGCACACACGGCAGTCCCAAGATGTCAGCCCCAGCTCTGCCACCGGCTGCAAAGAGCAGCCCTAAGCATTCCCAGCCAGAGGAGAAGGGTCTCCTTTCTTCTTACTGGATTTATGAGAAGATGGGCCTTACCTGAACCTTCCAGAATGTCTGTAAGCAGAACACTGCACTGTACACCTCCAGCTCACACAATGATGTGCGTCACTTATTTCTCAATAAAATTGGAAAAAAACAATCCTTCTTGGGCAGCCAGCAGCTGAGACCACTGTAGGTGGGAAAGCAGTGGTTGGCCAAGCGGCCACTCACCGTGCAGGAGCTCACTGCCCCTGCCCAGCCGCATGCCTAGCCCTGCAGAGTTCTCCCACCTGCCCTCTAACAAGTCCTGCTTTCAAAACCTTTGTCCACAGGGGAACTTAAAGGACAGCTACTATTTTGAAGTCTCACCTAACAAGAACCAAGGTTGCCATTCTACGTGATTCGAGCTGAGTCAAAGGATCCACTTGCCATGGGAAAGCATTTGAGGAACATCAGAGACCTCCATGGCACCCCCGATATGTCAGCAGGCCAAGCTGTATGGGGGCAGAGACAGGGCTCTCAACCCACCAAACTCCATTTTTTTGTCAACTGAGACTTAAGATGAGACACTTCCCAGCCTCCTCTGGGCAGCCTCCGGGCCATTCATCTAAATTCTGGCCAGGAGTGCAGGTGGCGGTGACGTCTGCCACTCTCGGGCCGGGTCCTCAGATTGTGTGTGTCACAATTCTCCACATGTGCTCTCTTCCTTATTCTACTGAGTTGTAGATGATCCAGTTGAATTCTGAAGTCTCAGGAAAGAGTAGAGCCAGGAAACGTATGGCACCTGGACCGCTGACCGCTGAAAGCAGCAGCGCCTCCCCCATACCATATCAAGCATGCTTGTGCATGCCGCAGAGGCTTATGGGTCATTTGACACTACAGAGAGCATTGCTCACCCCCACACAGTGACTCCAGCTCTATTTGAATGCAGGCACAGAGAGAAGGTTCCTGGATGTTTGGGGAACCCTGTCTCAGAAAAGCCCTACATATCCAGAAAATTCAGGGAAAAGAAAAGACTTCTCTGCCATTATAGGCATAGCTAGTGGAGGTAATTTAATCAAAGGCATAACCACTTACAAACCAACAAACAACTGGCATGCTGTATTTAGCTGTGGAAGATATAAATGGATCATGTAATTGCATTCACCCATACATATTATACACATCACTGACTGTGTGTTAATGTGTTTAAATTTTGTTTCAAAAACAAAATATCCTGTCAGCATGGTCTGAGTAAACAGATCTTTGAAAAAAAAAAAAAGGTGAGCAATGTCTGGGAGGAGAGAAGGAAACTTGAAGAAAACGGCCAAAGATTTTCACTTTAAAGTTCAAACTTGGAAAAGATATAAGGTTGGTTGAATAAATATAGAAATTATCCAAACCAGAAATTTAAAAAATGTGTATTTTAAAAGCCAAGATAAACAAAACATGACGAATATTAACTCGCTGTTACCCTGCCTTCTAGATTCCTATATTCCGTATTTGGAAGAGAAACCAACCAAGTGAAACAAGATGACTTTTCTCTTTTAAGTGATTATTCTTTTCTGTGTGGAAGGTTCTGGCTGTACTTCAGTTCTCTGGAGGGGCTCTATCTGAAAAAAACAACCTAGCTTGTTATCTTTGAAACCATCTTCACAAAGGGCTCAAATTTGAAGTAGTAAGAAAACTTTGGTTTTAAACCTAGAAACGCATCTGATTTCATTTTATTTCAAATTTTGTCCTCAAGGAACACATTACGTATTTTAGGTCACTCGAAGGAGCTTCCAAAAATATTTCAGCTCATAAGAGTATCTACTCGACTGCAACATTTTCGCCTACTTACTAATGTCTGAACACCACTAATATTCATTGCTGGTGCAATCCACTGTGTGTGTGTGTGTGTGTGTGTGTGTGTGTGTGTGTGTGTGTACTCGTGCATGTGTGCATATGCACACACACATTTCAGGTCATTTTGTTGTGCCAAAGGCAGTTTTATGCTTCTTTTTATTTGGACTCCCACCGTGCTTCGGGGAAAATCAGGCAAGCTAAGAAACGATGAGTGGATATTCAAGCAGCTACCCACAGTCACAGTTAAGTGTGTGCTTCTACCAGTAGAAGTCTATAAAGACAACAGTTTTATCAATTTTAATTCAATTTATTTCAATGATAAATGATGCATGTATCACTGTATTTGCAGCAGTATGGTGTATGTTTGCAGCATTACTGAGTATAATCTGACTGAAGAGGATTTCCAGATTAATGTGGTGTAAATGAGAACTAAATCCAATGCATATAATTTCACACAAGCATTGGCTGGAAAAACTGTCCGAAGACTGGCTTCATACATTTCAAATCTTGCTTTTCCTCCACTACCCACATTCCACAGTGCCAGGTACGTTGGTCACAATCATCATCCAATACAACCAGTGATCCTGTGCCTCAAGTCACAACCCAGGGTGCATGACCACAGAGGGCCGGAGCCCTCCCGAAAGCCACTCCCCACTAGCACAACGAGGGGCGACTTACACACAGAGGCTGACGACAAACACATCCCACCAACAACTCAAGGGTGTCGAAGCGCCTTTCTCTGCTGGAAATGCTCAGTCTGTATCTTCCATCCATAGTCAAGATCCTGAAAGTCAGCCATCTGTATCCCCAACTCAAGCTTCCCTAGACCCCCGCAAAGCCCGCCGCTTCTCTAACACCTCTCGTCACGCAGGGAGGGGTGACGGAAGGGGTTCTGAAGTGGGAAGAGACCACAGCAGCCACACTGCATTTTACAAGACCAGACGAACCTTTGAAAGGGGTTCACCCCTGCACCCCAGGGAGCCTCCCAGCATTCCTGCAGGGACCACGCCGTGGCGGGTCCTCAGACCTCAGCTTTATCAGCGTCAGGGTGTTTCTGTTTGGACATCCAAGCTTCCTTTTTCCCTTTGTAAAAACAGCATTTTATGGGAACTTTCAAACATATACAGAAGCCACGAGAGTATATAACCACCCCCGGTGCTTGGCCCTCGGTTTCACCAGCTGTCAGCTCGGGGTGTTTCTTATTACCTCCCTCATCCTTACCCCCCGCCCCCAATCCTGGGTTATTCTGAAGCAAACTACACCTAGCATTTCACCTATAATTATTTCTCAGAGAAGAAACACACATACATGTTAAAATTTATATTTTTGTGAGTTTATGTCAAAACCCCCGGTGACCATAATTAAATGAGTATTTGTTTTTGACATCTGCAAGGAGAATTATATTCCTTTCTACCATTTTCATGATGGGAACTAAGCCTGTTGAACACTATTCATTTTTAATATTTACAATAAAGACAAGATTTTACTTGACCTAAACTCCTCACAATGTTCTATGCCAATTATATCTCAATAAATCTGCAAAAAAGAAGGGATTTCATTTGAACCGACAATGACCTTTCCTTCACAATTGAGCTGTAGATGAACTTCTGCTCCACGAACTCCCATGAGCTCCATTTTTCTTATCACTACTAATAGTCATTTATCAATCACCATATATACACACGCACACATACACAAGGAAAGACGCATGTAATTTTTCTTCCTGTATCCCATTCTTCTAGCCTAAATCAAACCAGATTTTTAGGTCACAGGGAAAACAACCTGTAAATAAGGTGTTAAAGGAAGAGATAAGAAAAACATATGAAACGTCATCTCACATGCTAAACGTCCAGGGCACCGAGACCACGGCTCATTTCACACGTGTGCAGTTTCACCCCACATTTCACACCACAGCGACGTGTCTCTTCATGCTAATATATCATAAGGCATGCCTAAAACAAAAATATTGGAAAATATTATTACTAGCATTTTAGTCAAAGTCCAGAGAAGGAATTTAAGCTGGTGCCTTTAATTCAAGGAGAAAGGTATGGATTTTGCTATTCTCACTAGTAAAATAAGGCCTGTTGGGATACCACCACCTTTGGGAGCCTTAAATGTTCTAGCAGAAGCAATAGAATATATTCATTTGTTAGAGAGTGCATGACTTGGCTCAAGAATTTCTTTAATATTAAGGAGTTGGGGTCAATTCCTTCATTGCTGGAGAGTCCACCCTGGGCGACAGTCCAAGGATTCTGAGATAAACAAGATGAGCACCGTCGCTGCCCTCACAGAGCTTACAATCTACTGACAAAAGCAACTTACATAGGGGCAGTGATCAAGTGTGGTGCTTTTTATAGCAGAAGAATCACAAGGGCTTCGAGAGGGCAGGTAAGAAAGTTCAAACCAGGAGTGGCCTAAGGAGGTGACACGTCAGCTGACAGCATCGTTCTTGTATGGTCTTGTTTGATTAAAATCTGGCTCTACAGAGCGGACAAGACAACGTCGGCCAGGAAGGACAGAAGACCATCCACACCGCCGTGGGCACGAGGAGCGGGCTTCCTGAGCCAGCACAGTGTGGCGGAAAATGGGGCTGTGTGGACAGCTTTGGGAGCTCCTTTGGGGATGGCATCCACGATGGTGATGAGTTAGGATGAGTGGTAAGAAGAGAGACAATTGGGCATGCACCCAAGAATGGAAGGTGACCACTTTTGTTTTGTGAAGTTGGACAAGAAGTTCAGCTATTTGACTCTAAGATTTCTATTTCATGCAAATCAAAACCACTATGAGATACCACCTCACACCTGAGAGGATGGCACACATTAAAAATACAGGCAACAACAAATGCTGGAAAGGATGCGGAGAAAAAGGAACTCTTCTACACTGCTGGTGGGAATGTGAACTGGTCCAGCCACTATGGAAAGCTGTATGGCGATTCCTCAAATTGCTAAACATGGAGCTCCCAT
>PVIJ01008601.1:0-72839 GCA_004024925.1 Scalopus aquaticus
GGTATATTCCCAGTAGTGGTATTGCTGGGTCATATGGAAGTTCCATTTCTAGCAGTTTGAGGAAACGCCATACAGCTTTCCATAGTGGTTGGATCAATTTGCATTCCCACCAGCAGTGTAGTAGAGTTCCTTTTTCTCCACATCCTCGCCAACATTTGTTGTTGCCTGTTTTATTAATGTGCGCCATTCTCACTGGGGTAAGGTGGTATCTCATTGTGGTTTTAATTTGAAGTTTCATAAGAGGTGTCACGGAAGCAATGCGGAGGGAGGGAGCGCACGCTGACATCCAGATTTGACTCCAGTAAATTGAAGAAAGTATCATCCAGCTCTCAATGGAGACGAAACAGAAGGGGAATTTTCCAAAATAAAGGACCTCCCACCCCTGTCAATGTAATTAGGAAGTGGGTGCTTTTAGCATCTAAATGCAGCCTCAGGAGACACTGTGTCACCAGAAAGAAGAGCTGACGCTGCAACAGAGACATAGTCCTGTCAGTCAAGCTCCTCTCTTCAGGTTCCTCTTTTCCTCAGAAATTGCTGATTTGAGTTTCAGCTGCTGATCAGCGACGCCAGGGACACTGCAACGTCCTGACCCCAAAGGACTGTAAGCAGTGGCCAAGCGGGCCGTCAGCCTCCAACCTGGGGTTGACGCTGCAAACCGCTTGCTTTGGGGAAAAACGTTCATTTTCCAAGTGTGGATTTAGACTGTGCTGTGTCTAAAAAACGAGTGCTCACTGGGAGACAAAGGCTGATTATCTGAGGCGAAGAAGAGAGCAGGAGACACAGACTCACCTGCACCCCACTCTCGGGAAGGGCCCCACAGGGCACAGCTGCTGTTGTCCTACAAATTGTGTATTTATTTTGCTCTTCCTGGGGGTCAAGCCCCTTACAGTCCTCAACGCCTCACACCCCACCTCCCCAGCAAACTCCTATTAGTTGTTCCTCCAAGTTCACCCAGAACCAATCAGTCCTCACCGTCTCCACGGTTCTGCCTGCAGATGTCTGTCTGAACCATAAACTTCTCTCACCTGCATGGCCTCAGGGCCTGCCCAGGGTCTCTGCCAACTCTGCTCAACCATGGGCAACAATAGAGGAGCTTTTAGGCCTCCCCAGGGCTTCCCATGTCACTCAGAATAAAGCTGCAGTCCGTATGATGAATGACCACACCCTACATAGCTTTCCCAGGACCCCCTTGTCTGTATGAGTCAGGGCTCCAGAGAGACACAATATATGTGCACATATAAACATATGTGTGGCTGCATGGGTGTCTGTGTACATATGCATGTATATACATGCATATGTACATTTATATACAAATGTTTTGAAAAGAATGGGTTTATGTGATTATGGGGGCTAAGTCCCATCATTTATTGTCTGTAAGCAGAGACCCCGGAAAACCAGGGGTGTGGTTCTGACCCAAATCCCAAGGCCTGAGAACCAGGAGACTCGATGGTATGAGTTCAAGGTCAAGGGCAGAAGACCAGTGTTCCGGCTCAGTCAGAAAGAGATCAGCTTCTCCATTATTGGGTCTCCCCCACCCCCACTTTGCTTCTCTACTTACTCTCCATGGGTGAGATGAGCCCACCCACCTTGGGGAGGGTGATGTGCTTCACTCTGTGTGCTAATTCACAGGTCCATCCCAAACAAAAACACCCTCTCAGACATACCCAGAATAACGTTAACCAAATATGGGATTGCCCTAGGGTCTGATCAAGTTGACCATCATAAAATTAACCATTACCCTATTCCAAGTCATTTTCTCTCTTTCTTCGTTTCAGATTCACATACTGAGCACTTGCTGTGTGTCAGGCACTGTTCTAAGGACTTTATAGTCATTCATCTTCATAACAAATCTACGAGGTAGGTATGATCATCAGCTCTAATTTACAAATGAGAACTGAGGCAGAGATCACCAACTTGCAAGCAATAGAACTGACTCCCAAGTGCATTTGCTACTTGACCATGCTGGGTAGTAAGTTCCACTCCACGGTACCGCGATTAGTAACTAGAGAGGATTAGATCTATTATCAAGGACAGATTCTGAGACTGTGCCTTTCCCCACTCTTGCTACTACCTTCTCCCCTTCTCAGCCACCTCCAGCTACATATCACCTTCCTCAATGCGCCAGGAGTCTCGCATGTACTCAAAGACTTTTGCATGTGCTCTTCCCACTGACTGGAAAACTCCTCTGCTAGCCATGTGCCTGATTAAGTCCTCATTTCTTCAGATCTGTTTAAACATCACCACCCCCCATCGAAAATGGCTGCCAGGGACACACCTCTGCCTTAACACATACCAGTGTCTTCACAACACACAGCATACCTTTTGTACATAACATACACACACCGTGATTCAATCCTGCTGACCTAGAGAAGAGGAAACCCAGGTGGCGTCTGGTGAGACCGACTTTGTTCCTAAAGCCTGAATGGACCGGTGTCGAGAGTTCACGCTGATCCTATATGGAGTATTCCAACAAAACCAGCTAAAATTGCTGTTTGGTTATTCTGCCCTGTGATTTTATGCAAAAATAGGTAAAGTGGTCTAAAAGTAGATTTAGTTTGCAAATATTTTTCTGTATTATTGGATAAAATTGGGATCAAGGTGGAAAAACCTTTTTAGTTAAGCTGAACCAGTTTTAAGATTTTTTTTCTTCCTGTAATTTTGATATATTTGCTGTTTTGTTTTGGTTAATGCCTCCAGATGTTTTTTTCTTTTGGCATGGACTGATAAACTATTTTCCAAAAATGGAGAACTTTTGTTTCCCACACTGGACAATGTCCGATGACTGTTTCTCTTGCACAAACTGGAGCCCTGAAAAGTTATCATCTGAGGCTGCACCCCCAGCATCCACACATTTGACCTTCATCACCATAGAAATGGTGACAAAAGGCGAAAGAGGGGATTTGTTGGGGGGAAAGGATGTCTTGAACAAACTCCACAAATAGGTTTTATAGACCCCACCCCCACCTCAGACCAAAGAGATCCAAGACACCAAGGACTACAAATCCCATAATGTCATCACCACTGAAGGAGGATGCTGGGAACTGAGGAGGAGTTAAGCAGCCAGGTTTGGTCTATAACCAGACATGGGGCCTTGGGGGCTCTTGGCTGATCGCCGGCCTTTGGTACTTTGGGGTTCCAGCTCAGCATTCACCAATTTGATCGCTCTCTCTTTCTCCCTGAGTTATTCATTTCTTCATTTCCCCTTCATTTATAAATAAACCCTTTATTAACCTTTTTGTGTGTACCTGCAGTTGAGTCTTATGATAAGTCCCTTTTAAGTACGTGGTGAGGACCCACAGTCAGGCCAACCCATTTCACATCAGGGTTGCCCTGTAACACTAGTACCTAATAAAAGTGCAAAGGAAAGTAGCTCACAACATAGCAAAGTCTTCAGATCAAGGAAAACACCGAGTAATGTGTGCTTTAAATGCAAAGCTCTTGGAGCAACTGAGTTCTTGGTAGCAGAACCAACTCGAACATGGGTGCACGGAGTGAAAGGAACCCTGGCCTAAATAATGTGCACAGTGCCTTGAAGAACTGAGAGCATTTCAACTTCAAAATAAGCACTAGGAGGCGCCGTTACCAGCCCAACTTGCAGATGTAGACACTGAGGCCTGCAGAAGATACTAGAAGATACCAGTCACACCAGTAGGACAGAGCCAGTTGCAGTCCAGACCGTCTGATCCACATCTACAGATCCCCACATGCATTTGCTACTTGACCATGCCGAGTAGTTCCACCTCATGGTTCCTTGCTCAGTAACTAGAGCAGATGATTAGCTCTATTATCAAGCACAGTTTTGCTAATCATTTGACAGCTATTGAGCAACTCCTGGGCTGGCCAGTGAGGGAAAAGGTAAAGAAAAATGGATCTTTGCACTTTAAGAGATTAGATTGTAGTAAAGGAGGCATGTCTGGGAATAGGAAAAATACTCAAGGACTCTTAAAAAGCAACATACCATCTCTTATGATGCATAAGCTGCGCGCTATTTCATATTTTAATGTCTCTGGACACTTTCAAATCAACTGAATGTCATGGTTTACTTGGTGGCATTTGCTGTTTTTCTTGGCAGCCCTTAAAATAGCAGTGCCTCTTGTAAGTAACAGTATCCTGAGTCAAGAAAATATATAAAATAGAAAGAAAATATATAAAATAATTAAATGGCCATTAATTTTATAGCAACAGATATTGACTTGCCAGAAAGGAAATCTTCCTTTGTGTAGTTAACAAAGTTACTCTGTCACTATAAAACCAGAGGTCACCATCATCACCACTGTTGACTCCCACCTCCTGATTTCAGTTCAAGGACCCCTTTTGCAAGCATCTGCCACTGCAGGAGACCCTTCAGTGTGGGTTCCCAGCAAATTAGATTAACAAGTTCAGATGACAATGCAATCAAGGGGTGACACATGCATAAAGAAACTCACACAGGGAGAAAGAACATTTGAATACAAAACCTGGTATGCGAGTACAGACAGAGGGACCGCACAGAGTCCTGAAGACACAGCCAAAGTTGCCCTTGCAGTGAAAGCAGATCTCCAGGGTTGGCTGGAGGGGGAAGAAGTCCTGCCGGCGGTGGAGCACCGCCTGCCCTCTGCTCCCCAGTCGCCCCGCCCCGGGCCCGCCTTGCCGCAGAGCGCGATTAGGCCGGGCTGGAGCCCCGCCCGCCCCACCAGCCCGGCGCAGCCCCGCCGCCCCTGTAGCCAGCCGCCCCTGCCTCCCCGCACCCGCCGGTGGGTCCGGAGCCCCGCGCAGGCGTCATGCTGGGCGTGATCAAGAACTCGCTGTTCGGCAGCGTAGAGACGTGGCCTTGGCAGGTCCTAAGCAAGGGGGCCAAGGTAGGCCGCAGCCTGTCAGGGCCTGAAGGGGGCTGGGGCCCAGCCCACCCGACCCGGTGGCGCTTGCCCCAATGTGCTCAGGGCTCCCGCGGCGCGCCCTCCGGTGCCGGGGGCAGGCTGGGAGGCGCGGGGGAGTAGGGGGGTCTGGCCGCGAAGGGGTGCGCCCGCCGTGAGGAGCAGGGACAAGGAGGTGGGTGGATTTGAGGAGCGAATCCCAGTTTAGCGGGATGGACACATCTGCTGGATGTATGAGGCCATTAAAGGTTCCAGACATTCTGACATCTGTTTGCTGAGAGACCTCAGGTGCAGGTAAGCGCTTGTGTTGCAGAAGGTGACGCGGGAACACCCAGCGGCGCTCAGGAACACGGGGAACACGGGAGATTTATTACGGGGTGGGGGGCAGGAGAAACCGGCGGGCCCAGGAGAGGGTCGACTCTAAAGATTGGGCTCGGCACAAAGGCAGCAGGGCGGTTTTATACAGAGTAGCTTCTGCATATCCTTCGGTGGGTTTCAGGGCAGGATGACCTCAGTGGGGGGGGGAGGTCACTTCCAGGCCGGGGTCTTATCAGTGAGTAGTCATGTGCCTCCCTGCTATTCATTCTTGCTGTGGGGGCTGTGTTTGTCCTGTTTTCCCGGTTCACTTGTCCTTAAGAAATTCAGAACTCCAAGAGCACTGGGTGTAAAAGAGCAAGATCTGTGCCCATGGGAGGAAATGTGCAAGGCAGGGACCGTGAGGAAGGAGCACTCCCTTCTGCCAGGGAGTGATGAGGGCTCCTCCCAGAGGAAGTGCCCTCGCAGGCAGGGAGTGCAGGAATGCAGGAAAGAGCAGGTGCAGGGGCGCAGGGCTTGTGAAATGGCTTGTTGGCCAGCTCAGCTAGCTCCCAGCGGGGTGTCTAGAATGCAGTGAGGAAGGCACAATCGCTCTGTCCTCCCAAACAACATCACTGAAGGCAAGGAGATTACACAGATCCTTGCAGACAGACACTTCCAACACCTGCTGACTGCTCAGCGCCCAGCTCACTGCCTCATTTGTTGGACTTTGTTGTCTGGGGGTCCAGTTCTGGTACCACGTGCAAGGGTCACACAGAAGCTCCCAACTCATCTCCTCCAGTGACTGTAGCCGGGTTACTTCATCTGCCTGCATCTCAGTCTTCGAGTACACAGGTTCATCCTGATGGAGGGGACATAATCAAAGGCCTAGGGGCAGCCTGGCTGCTAGTGGAAATGAACGAGACTGTTTCAGACTCGAAGGCAAGGTGGGCACTGGGAAATCAGAGAGAGCCCTCAGGTCCTCGTCTGATAGGCGCTGCCATGGGGTGATATAAACTAGTATAACCAGATTTTTCAGGAAAACCAGAAATCCAGGTTCTTCATGTGAAATACCCCATTTGAAATCCACTCATTCAACAATCCTGTTTGTTAGCACCAACCTCATGCCAGCCACCCTTTTTGGCAATGAGGATCAACGGACCCCAAAAAGCCCCTGTCCTCATAGAGTTTACATTTTGCTGGTTAATGCACAAAAGATATCTCAAATACAGTGTATATCAGCTGGTGGTCGGTGCTGAGAGGATTAACAAGCAGGGAAGGAGAGGAAGGAATAGGGAGGGTTAGTGTGAGGCCTGGTGCTGGGCAGGGCAGCTGTCTGTATAGACCGAAGCCCGGAGGACCTTACTGTGGACAGACAGATGCCTGTGCCCGTGCCCGTTTGTCAGCTCAGCTGGATGATCTTGATGGTCCTTAGTGGTTGTTGACCTCAAACAGAAAGCAGCCAGTTATTTCACCAATAAAATGAGTTTGTTGGTAAGCAACAAAAAGGCAGTTTGCAAAGGACATTCTGGCAGCAACACACACATGCATGTCCCTAGACCCAAAGCTGGCACCCTCCTATATAGTTTTTAGAGAGGATGCTCTTGGACAAGAGACTCCTCCTACTTCCCCACCTGGGGCCTAGCAGCAACATCACTTCCTGTGAGTGAGGAAAGGCATGTCGGGCATGCTGATTATGCAAGAGTGGAAACTCTTTTAGCCTCCAGTTCTCAATTAAATAGGGTTTTTGTATATTTGTTTACACAAGAGCCACACAGCAATTTTCACATTATTTTGAGTGCTGCAGTTCCCATCATTTTTAAAGGACAGAAGGGAAAAATGAGAAATAATGGCAAGCAAAATATTGTCATCCACCATCTCAAAATTTTTTATGGTGTTTGGAGCTTGGAGATTCCAGTATGGGTTGCTGTTTTATTTGAAAAGAATTCTATGATTTAACTGTTTTTTCGCTCTCATGTTTATATTAAAAGGACAGTCTAAAAAAATGGAGGCATCCAGGTGTTACCGACAGCTCCCAGAGAGCTTTCCTTTCTGTGGAATCGAGCTCACTTAGTTTTAAAGTTTGAGCTGACAGCCTGGGCTGGTGGACCACGTCTTCCCCCCAGGTCCCTCCCTCACCCATTCCTGGCCTGCTTTCTGGGGTCTCAGTGTGGACTGTCTCACTGCTGCCCCCTGCCGGCAGGTTCCCGGGTGTCAGTGGCCCCCTAGCGGTTTACCCTGTGGGAGGCAACAGTGGGAGACCAAGTGCGGTAAGCAAGCGCGCGCACTGCTCTTTCCTGTCAGGTCTCCAGCACCACAAGCATCTTTGTGGCTTCAGGTCTTGCTAGTCAGGTCATCATAGTTCTAGCTTCCATCAGGAGAGCAGGTATCTGAGCTTAGGGAACAGATAAGCCTCCTCACTCTCCCTCCTAGCGTGCTTACTAACCTCAGAGTTGCCTCATTGTCCTCTGGCATCTCAGCTTGTATGATCTGTGAAACCAGTTCCTTGACTCAGGGTGCCTCTATTCAGAAGAGCCCAGTATTTTTGTTTCCTGTTGGACCCTTAGTGGCACCTGCCACTGACTGGTGATTAGCCTCTAGGGATAAATGCCATTCCCAGAGAAGCTTCTTCCCTCAGCATTTCATGAGAATAGGGGCCAGAGGGAGTACTGTAACCAGGCTGAAGCAAATATTTAAACCGAATGAACCTCAGTTTCTGCAGCAGTAGAATGGGTATAAAAATATCATTTCCGTCTACTCCCAAATACTACAAATATTAATTTTTTTAAAAAAACATGAAACTGCTTTATAAACTAATCCACTGTACCTCTGTAGTATCATCCTTATGTCAGAATTCATCTCAGCCCCATTCATCTTTCTGTGTGGTCACAGGTAACTAACTTAACCTCCCTGAAGCTAATCATGAGAAAAAATAACAATCCATATCTGATATGATTGTTTTAAAAGTAAATTATTCAACAGAACCCCTGGTGCTGGTTGGCCAATAACTGTTAGCTTGCCCTTAATTTTACAGGTAATTTCAAGTAAGTTACTTAATCTCACCACCAGTCTGAATCATGAAATTCCTTAATACTAAGATTCCTCTGTGCCAATTGATTAAGTATTCAGTGATACTTTTTTTTTTTTTTTTGCTTAATGTGCAAATTCAGTGTATTCTTATTTTGAAGTGAGCCTCTCCCTTCAGTTCTCTCTCTTACCCTAGAGAGTTTCTGGTCAGAAATCGCTGTCCACTTTCTAGGGCAAACGAGTAACACACAGCATACCCCATAGAGGGTGGATTCGGGCTCAACAGATGTTTGGGCTGAACAGATGTTGGGGGATGATTCCAGGCTCCTGCTGGGGCAGCCAGCTGCTGCAGACCTTATCAGAGCCCTTCACATTGCTTAGGGAGGGAGGAGGACACACGACTCTCTAGGTTGGGTAGGGCTTGTTGGTGCTAGGAGCGGTGCTGATATTAATTACGGACATCTTTGTGAGGTCTGTGTCCAGCCTATCCCGTGGGTTTGGACCCAACCACAAGGTTTGGCATTCTGCCCCAGTGCTTGCCCACAGTGCCTTATGGACCTTTCTTAACCTCTTGTGCTCATTTCATCTAAAAATGAAGATAAAAACACTAACTTCTTCATAGGATGTTTGGGGGGACTGAACAAATGAATCTAGGTGAGGTGTTTAAAATAACATCTGATACATAAAAAATACTGGGATGATGATGATTTTGATGATGATTTTCTTTCTTTTTTTTTTAGAGTTTTGTTTTGTTTTTGGGGTTTTTTTTCCAAACATTTATTAATTTATGCATACAAGAGCTGGGGTGCAGGCCAGAGGTGGGGGGTGAGAGGATTCACCAGAGACAAAGTGGGGAGCTGATCTACTGAAGTACACTGCTGAGGGGAGCAGCAGGCAAGGCAGGAGAGGTCTGCTGTGCCATGTGGGTCAGCTCCCTGGCTGGGAATTGAACTCATGCTGAAGTGACTGGTGATAGCTTCATAGGCTGAGACTTGCACCACCAGGGAGCCCCGATAATGATTTTCTTATAATGAGAAAGCTGGTTTCCAAAATTTGTGTGTAGTCCCCATTCAGGTGACAAGGAAAAAACTGACCTTGCAGAAGTCTCATAGTAAAAGGCATTCTTGTAAGATCTGTCTGAGCCTTGAACGTGATCTGGGTTCCCACTGAGTGTTGAAAATTGGCGTTTGTGGCCACAGGCCAATTTCTCCTCTAGTAGCTGATAAGAGCGAGGACTGGCTGGGGAGGAGAAGGTCTGTTACTATGTTCCATGTAACCTGGAAACACTAATGTTAAATTTGATGAATCAAGACTGTGTTAACTTAGGTGCTTTCTTTTCTGCAGAAATAGAACCCTATTTAAATTCTGCTTTCTGGAGAATTAGAAATACTGTGCTAATGTCCATCTCTCAAGCCTAAGTTTTCACAGCGATGCAGGGGTTCAGGTGAGAGGTTCCGGACACAGACGTCCGTGGAGAGGTGGGCACTGCAGTAGAACCATTTTAACACTTTGTGGTCCGCTCACATATTCACGTGTTCATCTAGTCTCTGGTTTTTCACGCCACGGTGGATTTATCTGGAACTATTAGGAGCTATTTCTTTGATCGTACTCAGTCTAGAAGCTTTAATCTCTATGCATTTAAAATTTCATTAAAATATATCCAGTAGTTCAGGAGCTGTGTGTGTTTTATTGAATGCTTATACCATTCGTGCGGTGGCACAGAAAATAGCCGGCACACAAAGTGTTAAAACATCGTGACCCAGATTTTCTCCAGGACAGATGAAATCAGAATAGGTTCTCACCTGGCCTAGGTTCTTGGCTGGCTATGGCTATTGTATTTCTTGTCATTGTCGTAAAACCAGGTTCATTTTGTGCCCTCCTTTCTCACAAATACTCCTGAAGTACCCATATGCCAGAGGTGGTGCTAGATATTGAGAGATACGTGGCTAACAATATAGGGGCTGTCCTGACTCCATTCCACCCATAAACCCTATGGAGGTTAAATACATTGTTATTAAATCAAAATCGCAATAAGCATTATGTTGCAAAGACACAGGGGCCTATAAAAAAGATGCAGAACCTGTTTTCAGTCAGGATCAAGCCCGGGGAGCCTGGCTTTAGGATTTAGGTTGAGACCTGGTGATTGAGGAGGGGCTCCTCAGGCAGACCGGAGAGGAAAACTCCAGCAGGGAATGCAGGCACCAAGGTCCTGGGGCAGGTGTGCGGGAGCTGTGTGATCTTGGGCAACCCACACAATAGCTTGATCGCTCATTTCCTCTTTGGTAAAACAAGTTTGATTAGGTGAGCCTAAAAACCTCTTTCAGGTCCGAAATTCAGTAATTCAAAGAATGGATGGCATTTTGGGAATTCAAAACATTACAAATGGCAAGACTCCATGGAGCCACCAAGGAAGGACACAGTCTAGAATTCTCTGTTGTGACACAGCCAAAGAGAGCAAAACACCTCAAGTTTACATAAAACACTTGGCTACTAAAGGACACTTGGCTACTAAAGGCTCCCTGGACATGCTAGACTCTCCACAGCCCTCGCAGGGGGCAGGCACCATGCACCAAGGTCAAGGGCGATTTGTAGTCTGGATGCTAGATCTTTTTTTTTTAAGACTTATTTATTTATGCATACAAGAACTGGGGTGTAGGTCAGAGGTGTGTGTGTGTGTGGTGGAGGCGGGGGGTGGGGGTGGTGGTGAGAGGATTCACCGGAGACAGAGTGGGGAGCAGAACAGGTGGATTGACTGAAATACACTACTGAAGGGAATAGCAGGCTAGACAGGAGAGGTCTGCTGCATCGTGTGGGAAGCTCCCTGACTGGGGATCGAACTCGTGCTGCAGTGGCTGCTGATAGTTTCACAGTGCTGAGACTTAACCCCCGGCACCATGAGGGAAGCCTGGATGCTAGATCTTAGTGCAACTTCCCCACTCCACGTGAAGAGAAGTTTGGTATACAGGGAATATTCAGTACGCAGTTCCAGAGGCCTCGCCTCCTCCTGAAATGCATTATGCCCCTCTGGGAGTCGAGAATCTTCCATCTCAAATGTCCAGGTAGACCAGCCTGGGACAGCCAGGACCTCTGCCGTGTCTACTTTTCATGATCAGTTTAAGAGTCAGTTCTTTCATCCATCAATAAATAGCTCTGTGGTATAGTTCCTTCCACAAAGGCGCCACAGACGTTTTTCAGACTGCACTTGTGTTCTGCTACCAAGGAGTACAATCGATATAGAGCAAGTTTTTTTCTTTGAAGGAATAGTATAAAATTCACTTAACTAGAAGTAAGCAGGACAGAAAGAAAAGCAAGCCTGAGAATGTATCCCGTCCGTCAAGGAAAAAAGAGTGCTATTTTATCAATCGGTTTCCGTCATGGTTACATTCACAATAAGGCACCCTGTTAGTTGTGCTGGGTCTAGAGGGGATTAGATTTTATGAAATAAGTCAGAGGGGCTGGGAAGCAGCCCCTCTATTTTCTCTATTTTCTCCTTTCCGGGTTTTTCCTTCTTCTTCTGGATGTTGGACCTCCTTGCTAGATCCTATGATTTTTTTTTTCTCTTGGAATTTCCTGGCTTTCTCACTCGACTTTCGAAAAGACTCCTTGAATGTTATCTTCCCACCTTTCTACCAGACTTTTCATTTCTGTTTTATGTTTCATTTCGAAGAGCTCTTTGGTCTTTGAACGTCCCACATTGCGGAGAATCCTGAGGGTAGTCTACATGGCCTTGGATGCAGTATCCTGTGTCGTCGCTGGCAATATCCATTATGTTTCCCCACTGTCTCTCCATAGGACATCACAGAATCTTTTTTTTTTTAATTTTTTTTTTATTTATTTTTTATTTATACATACAAGCTGGGGTACAGACCAGAGGCATGGGGCGGCAAGAGGGTTCACCAGAGCCAGAGTGGGGAGCAGAACAGGCAGATCAGAAATACACTGCTGAGGGGAGCAGCGGGCGAGGCAGGAGAGGTCTGCCGAGCCATGTGGGATTCTCCCTGGCCGGGCGTCGAACTCACGTCGCTGCTGCCGACAGCTCCACAGCGCAGCGCCCAACCGCTGCGCCACCGGGGAGGCCCTGACATCCCAGAATCTACTTCGCAGAGCGCTGCAGGCTCAGGCCTGGCTCTTGCACCTGTCGCCCCGCCCCGGCCCCCATGGACAGTGTCGAAGCAGCTTGTGCCTCTTGCAGCTGGACTGTTGCTGCTTCTGGTGCTGGTGCTGGTCGCTCCTCTATCTCCTCAGCACTGTGTGTCCCCTGTGTCTAGGAAGAAGTCTCCTATGAGGAGAGGACTTGTGAGGGCGGCAGGTTTGCCACGGTGGAAGTGGAAGGAAAGCCGGTGGATGAGGCTCTCCGGGAAGCCATGCCCAAAGTCGTCAAGTACGTGGGAGGCACCAACGAGAAGGGTGAGTGTCCCTGACGGGGCGGCGCTGGTCTAGAGGGAACTAGAATGTTCAGGACTACAGGTCACGGTGAAGGAGACATTGCGGAGCCAGGGAGCGGGACAGGCAGAGGGGAGCAGCCTGGGTCCGTGTGGGCAGCCTGGCGTGTGCTCCCATCTCACATGCGTGAGGCGCCTGTCCCTACCTGTTTCGGTGGCACCAGGACTCGTGTGCCGCCCGAGCAGGAAGCTCCGGGGAGGCCGTTGTGACTGCTTCCCAGACTGCTGCTCCCTGGGTGAATCAAGGTGTGAGAGTCTTAGGTGAGATCCTTGGGTTGCCCGCCTCCCCATTGTTAAAATGACAGGCGCCCTGTGGGCATTGAACCATATTTAAATATAAATTGAACTCCAGAAGCTCTATCACTTGGCCGACACCTGAGAATCACTGCAAACCCAAAATAGGTCAGAAAGCCAGGCAAGAAAAGAGGTGCCGTGTTTAATTTTTAGGATATTTCTCAAGCAAGTCGTGTAGAAAGTTAGAAACTGGTATAAACTTGAGTGACATTTTTTTTATTAGGACTAATGTAATCAGGCTTTGGACAATAAATCAGTCAGGAAGGGGTTGAGAAGAAATCTTTTCCTTCTTAACAGTGTAAACATAACACTTCTTTTAGGAGATATATATATATATATATATCTCACACACACATAGATAGATATATCTCTATAAATGTATATAAAATAAAACTCTTTAAAGAAAATGTGAAAATACAAATCTGCAGTCCTAATCTTTTTCAAATACAACCATTGTCTTTTGAATGTATCTCTGTACAGCTTTTTCATAGACCTTTAAAACCTAATCATACCGTTTGTACTTTTGTATATCCTTCTATTACTGATTATTTCATAATTATCTTTCTACCATTGCTAAAGACTTCTTAAGCATTGTTACTAATAGTGACATTACATTGCATCATTGCCTGACATGGATTTAGACATCTTCCAATTTTGAATATTTATATGACTCCCAGGTGCTCACAATTAATTCTAAATTCTGCTGCATTGAATATCCTAGTGCCTATAGCCTCTTCTGTCTTTTACATTATTTCCTTAAACTGGATGTTTATATAGGAAGGCCATCGTTATTGTCTTAATATATATATATTGCCAATTTTTTTTTGCCCCCAAAAGTGTTGAATCACTACACTCCTACATCCAGTGCATACAAATAATTGTTTTGTATGTGTATGTGGCCATAGAGTTTTCAGACCTGGAAGGTTTACTAGGAATTTCAAGAACAAACAGCCTTGTCTTGGAAGGAGATCGAGCCCAGCAGACCCTCCCAGCATGTTCTGAGGGGGTTTTCTGCTCAGTCCCTCACTCTGGGAGGGGTTCTACTCGCAGGAATCGGCATGGGGATGACGGTGCCCATCTCCTTTGCTGTGTTCCCCACTGACGACGGCTCCCTGCAGAAGAAGTTAAAAGTCTGGTTCCGGATTCCAAGCCAGTTTCAGAGCGACCCGCCTGTCCCCAGTGATGACAGCATTAAGATCGAGGACCGGGAGAGCATCACCGTCTACTCCATGTAAGGACACGATTCTTCGGGTACCGGGGTGGGGGCGGGGAGAGAGTTCCCATAACCACTCCTGGATCATCTCCAGTGAGCATCTGCATTGAAGTTGTACCGCTGATGAATTAAGTTCAGTAAGAAAAACTGAGTCCTGACAATTTCTGACTTTAACCCCTTCAGCCTAAGCGCACAAACATAAGCGCTGAATTGGAACCCTTTGCCGGCTGACCAAGTGACTGGGCTAGAGAGAGTATCCCCTGGGCTCAAGTGAACCCCACTGCCATGGGAGGATCCTGGGGACCTGGAGAATGTCAGAGAATGTCAGAGTCAAGCTGCGGTTTGGGGCAGCTGGGGCTATGTCATTTCACTCCCCTTGAATGCAAGAAGGGTAGGAAACGTTGCCAGAACTGGGCTGCCACCTTAGTTGTTCCTGGTGTGTGGGCCCTTGAACAGAGTACACATGCACCCCTCCATCATTCTAGTCTTTTCTACCCCATTTGGGCCAGATGACAATCTCTTGACGTCAGACAATAACAGGTACAAATCACTGCCTCCCTTCAGAAACCAAGTGTCTCTTAAATAATGAGTGATTCCCCATTTTATTGAGAACCTACTGTGCAACAGACACCTGACCACACACAGGCAGAGACCAGAGCTGCCCCAATAGGGACCAGAGTCCAGGTGGGGTTTGGTTCCATTCTGGAACCTCATGAAAAACAAATCACAAGCAATTTTGCACTGGACAAAGCTTTTGTCCACTCCCTCCGAACTTACTTATCTGACTGCTGTGCTCCAGTTCTGCATCTGAGTCAAGTACAGCTTCCCTGGAGCTAACACAAATGCTCAATGAGTTCACCAGCGCTGCTGCTCTATGCCATCCTACGTGATGCAGTGCCCCCCAGAGGACACCCAGTGTACTGCAGCTCAGCAGGGCGCCTCCCACTCCTCCAGTTCTCGTTACACTTCCAGCCTTCGCTGCAGAGGCTGCAAGAAAGCAAATGCTAATGAAAAAAATATCTTTTCCCAGGGCAGGGACTAGGGTGGAGAACTGAGGTGCACTGGGTGCCAATGTGAGGCACTGACTCTCAGGTGTGCAAGTACAGGGGTGGCACTGAGAGGGAGCCTCTCCTGAGGGCTTGCCTCCCTTCTCTCCCTGCCAGGTCTCAGCTGTCTGACCCAGTTCCTGCTCTGTCTTTTCCATTCTCTTTCCTGGGTCTTGGGAGGCAGGCTGGTGTACGGTAATGAGCAAGTATATTTTAGTTTGAATCCAGCTCCCCTGCTTAGTAGCAGAATGCTGTATGGGAAGTCACTCAGTGTCACTAAGACTGTTGCCCATATCTTAAGTCCTGATGATCTATCCTGCCTCTAGGATTATTGTTAATAATTACTAAGATATTATTCATAAGTCAATTTATGATACAATTCATAGCTCTCTTAGTGTTTATGGCTTGTAGTAGGTTTCAGTAATCATTCCTTCCCTTTGCCCCTTCTTACTTCACAAGGAATGAGGTTGACATGTAGAATCAGTTCTCATGAGACTTCAAGCAGACGGGCTAGTTTCTAATCATTTTTCTAATCCAGACTGAGGATAATAAGCTGTACAGTGTTTTCCTTTTGTCTTTATCTTTTTAGTACAGAAATTTTCAAACTTACAAAGAGAAAGAAGATCATGAAACCCTCTGTCCCCATCACTCACCTTCAACAATACAATTAACCCAAGCCCAATTTGGCATCATATTCCCTGACACCTTCCACCGAGTGGAATCCAATCCACTGGCATTATTTTGAGGGAATTACCAATAGTATATTATTTCATTCATTCAGTATTTCAGTGTGGCCACTGGAGACTTTTAAAAAACATAATCATCCTATTTCATTACTCCTAAAATGTTAACAGTCATTCATTGATGCTATCAATACCGTAGAATGTCGAGTGTTGCGATTTCCCTCATTGTCTCATAACTTGTTTTTTAAAGTTTGAATCTGGATCCAAGTTAAGATCCAGCCATCATAATTGATTGGTTCATCTCTTAAGCTTGGATTCATCTGTCGCTTTCCTGCCATTTAATTAGGAGTGGGAGCTGGAGGTGTGATGAGAGTCAGGTTAGGGTTTTTACAAGGAGATTTCACTGGGGGTGCTGTGTTCACTGAGCAAGGGCTCCAACCACCTGCCTGTCTGTTTCTGCGATGGAAGTGACGAAGGCTCGGTATTACCTCCGTGCCGGCTTCGTGAGAGGCTGGGGATGATTTCATTGATTTTCCCTTCTGCTGTATCTGCTGGAATGCTTCAGTAAGGAGCAACGTCTCCTCACCTACTCTGTGGCTTCTCTGAGATAGAGTCCTATACCTTCTCTTTATCTTGTCACCTTCTCTCTCTCAGTTTTCAGATAATGATTTCCTCCCTCCCCATTTCCAAAGAAGGGCAGCATTGAACTCTGTGTTTTGAGCATCGGTATACTCATATGCAAACATCATTGATGTGTTTTTGTTCTTTGCGTTTATATTTCTCATTGATGCTCAAAAAATGCCCCATCTGGGCCTCCCTGGTGGCGTAGTGGTTAAGCTCTGAGGTGTGGAGCTGTCAGCAGGGGCGACGCAAGTTCGACACCCGGGCGGGGAGATTCCCACATGGCACGGCAGACCTCTCCTGCCTGGCCCGCTGCTTCCATCAGCAGTGTATTTCTGATCTGCCTGTTCTGCTCCCCACTCTGTCTCTGATGAACCCTCTCGCCGCCCCATGCCTCTGGCCTGTACCCCAGCTTGTATGCGTAAATAAAAAAATCTTTTTTAAAAAATGCCCCATCTTTGAGCAGTGGGAGCCTCTTCAAGTTCATTTCTTAGTCTTCGGCCTAGAGTGGCTTCCTTGCTTTCTGGTATGACAACAGGTCTCAGCACATCTTGATATTTCTTGCTCCAGATAGAGCTGGAATTAGCCATTTCTCTAAGGAACTCTGGTTCCTTATGGCAGAAAAATATACCATTAAATCCAGGCCCTTGAAAGTTTCCTTTCACTTCTCTGCAATCTACACAAATGAAAGTAGAAAATAGTGTGTCTAACCTGACACAGTTTTCTTAACTTCATGTGTCCTGAGTTAGCACAGGGTCCTTCCTTAACTAGCCACTTGGTGGTGCTGCACCGCCAAACATGCCTCTGAAAGCACCTTCTGTGGAAGGCGGTTAACCAGGCGTGGGAGGCAAAAGCCATTTCAAATACACAGTGAGCACATTACATGATAAAGTTAATTCTAAAATGAAGGCCTTGCATCCTTAATTCAGTCTTCCTTTTCAAAATAACCTTGTGAAGGCAGGGTCACAAAGACAGCATGTGCTTATTTGCAGTATTAACTCCAAGTGCTTTTGAGATGGATAGATCTGAAAAAAATGTGCTGTCAGAATTTTCTTAGTATTCACAAAAGGCAGTAGAATCATCACCAGGTTCTAGACTGCTGCCCTCCCTCCCTGTAAAGACCACTCACCCTCCTCAGCATCTCCATAGAGGGCTCCAGAGTGGAGAGACGTGGGAGTGATGATTTTTTTTTTTTTTTTTAATTTTTGCATAGAAGATCCAGGTGTAGGCCAGAGGTGCGGGGGATGAGAGGATTCACCAGAGACAGAGTGGGGAGCAGAACAGGCAGATCTACTGAAGCACATTGCTGAAGGGAGCAGCGGGCGAGTCAGGAGAGGTCTGCTGTGCTGTATGGGTCCAGCTCCTTGGCCAGGAATCGAACTCACGCCATAGCAGTGACAGAGCTGAGACTCAACCCCTACGCCACCAGGGAGGTCCCGCGGGAGTGATTTTAATGAAACTTTCAGTTTTAATGAAAAGCCCAGGTATAAAGGAAAGAGATGGCAAGGACAAGTTCATTGTCAGGTGCTCTGCACCTTGGTCCCAGCCATACCACTTAATGGCCACAGGACCATTGTGTGTTACCAAGCTTCTGGATGCCTCAGTTTCCCCCTCTGGAAAAGGGGGCTCAGAGTACCTCACCCATTGTGTTGTTGTGGGGATGAAAGTGTTATCTGCAAATTCTCCACAATAAGTGTTAGCCTGTTCTCTTGTCCTCACTGCCCTCTGAGAATGAGATCATGTTTTCCTAGGATGAACAACCAAAAAGTCAAGAGACTACAGAAACTCAAGTTCTAACCTCAACTCTAATAACCATGAACTTTATAACTTTGGGCTTTCTGAGCTTCTGTTTTTCTCATCTGTAAGTAGGACATAGGACGCTTTCTGGCCAGTCTCCTGTGAAGTTGTACATGTGGCAGAACTTTGCAGCACTGGGGCAGCTGGGTTGGCAAATGAATGAATGATAAATGAATGAATGGCTCGGTCCTTGCCTTCCCTGAGTTTCTCGCTTTTTTTTTTTTTTAAGATTTATTTATTTATTCTTACAAGAGCTGGGGTCTAGGCCAGAGGTTTGGGGGGTTGAGAGGATTCACCTCCTGAGGGGAGCAGCAAGCGAGACAGGAGAGGTCTGCTGCGCCATGTGGAAAGCTCCCTGGCTGGGGATCAAACTCGTGCTGCAGTGGCTGCTGATAGCTTCATAGGCTGAGACTTAACCCTTTGTGCCACCAAGGAGGCCCCAAAGTTCCTCTCTTTTTTGCTCTCTTCTCTAAAAATCTTGGTCCCCCTCCCATAGCTTCAGCTGTCACTCTTGTATCAGCAATTCTCCAACCTGACCTCTGTCCAGAGCCTTTAATCAAGCCCCCTACTCATCAGACTCCAGGGGACGGCTAAGGCAAGGCCATTCACACACTTATTCATTCACTCCCCCAAATCACATATTTATGACTCACTCACTTTATACTGGAGTGACATTTGGTGCTGACATTACAGCCAGAACACATAACGTCTCTGCTCTTGGGAACAGGAGAAACCATTCGGGGTGGGAAACAGACAAAAAACAAATGTCTCCGGCTATTTCAGGCTGGGTTGTTCCAGAGATGAGAAGTGGTGTCCATGGACTGAAATTACAGGGAAGCATATTTCCAGTAAAAAATAAAAACGGTGTGGCATTGGGGGGGGTCTAACAGTGAAATGGGGAGAGGACCAGGCGATGAAGTCCTCGCTGGGAGGCATTCAGGCACTGTCTGGACAGACTTGTGACAGTCGTGCTTTGTGATATTTGTGCCCAGTGGGAACTGGGTTCAGCTGGAAAAAGGTTTATTGAGTACCTCTGATTTCTAAGCCTCCTCACCTCTAAGAGTCCCACCAATGAGAAGCTTCTGTCTCTATGACCTAAGGAATCACCATTCTCTCCCCCCAACACCCCACACAACTGTGCAGGTGCCTCACAGTCTTTTACAAAGTGATACCTGGAAGGGACTTCAGTCTCCACTTCAGGGTAGCTGAGCCCACGTCAGCCAGGCGGCTACTGCCTTTTCTCCGGGCGCCTTCCATTTCCAGCTCCCCAGGAGCTACAGCCACATAAACCTCCTCGGGTAGCGCACACCTGCTCCTCTGACTAGAACTCAGATTTCCTCCCTGGATCTGAGGCCCTGTGTCCCGTCCCACTAAAGGCTCCTTCCACACCCCTGCCTGCCCCGTGCAAACAGCACGCGCACTCCGTCCCCTTCCCCTCCTACCTGTGCCGGCCCTGCCTTCCCCACCGCGTGGTCTCTTCCTCCCAGCCTGAACTACAGCTCTGGCCCATCCCACCACGCCCCGCTCTGACTGTGCGCTCAGCACACATTAGGGCTGGACCCAAGCCCAGGCCAGTTGTCAGATGAGAAGGGGGATGGGTGGGTGAACTTGGGGTTGGGTCCCTCAAACTTCAAGCAGGCACAAAGCCTAGTAAAACTGCCTGCTCACGCATTACTCTCCACCCCATGCCTCCACCAGGTGCCCTGGTCTCAGCAGCCCCCGAAACCCCACAGCCCCTCCCCCCCACAGAACATCCACTTCCACACTTTCACTATGCTCACCCACTCCTCTCCAGCCCCTCCCCGGTCTCTGCCATGGGGAGTGTGGGAAGCGCTGCGAGAAGAGAAATTTGGGGGCATGTTCATTGCCAGCATCCAGAATTGCTGCTCAGTAAATAATTGCTTAAGATCACCCCTCCCACCACGCCTTCCCTCCATACGCTAAGTCAGAGCCACTCACTCCCTAGCCGCCCCCCCAGCGTTGGGGGGGGGGCTGCCACCCCTGCCCCTGCTTCCTGCTACCCTCATTAAAACTCCAGTGTGTTTCTGCCCTGCCCACTACAGTTAGACCACACAAGGACAGGAAGCTGCCTTCATCATCTTTACAGCTCTGCAGAGCTTGGTGTGGCGTTCAGTGGTGCGCCCCTGCACCCCAGTCTGAAGGAACGAAATGCCTCACTCGTGAGGTGTTAAGCCTCCCTCCTATGGCCATGAGACTGTCAGCTTCTAGTCTCATGCTTCTTTTGCTCAGCGTGGGGCTACGTGTCCAGCTGACCCTCCCCAAATTTGTGTGGACCTGTCAGTGGTTCAAGTTCTAGGCCGTGTTGGACAAGTTCAAGGCTCAGGCCGCCCCAGTTCTCGTCCCCCTGGCTGCTGGCCCGCAGCAGGCATTCCTGACCTGACCTGTCACTTCCTGATGGTTTTGATGATTTGCCTGCTTGGTTTGGGGGGGTGGGGGCAGGTATTGCTCACCCCCACCCCCAACCCCTCCCCCTCAGCCCGTTTTAGTCTGTTTAGTTTGTTTCAGGAATCCAGGGAGGGTGTGGGCTTTCTCGGTTGCCCTGGTAACCAACTTCTTGGGAATACCCAGCTCTGACTTGGGTGACAAAGGCATTGCCCTTGGGGGAGCTTCTTGAAGGTGGAGACTAGAGACTTGTTAACAAGCTGACAAAAATAATGCACAGAAATCACATGTAATTTTTTTAAGGCGCTCAAAGCACTTGGCGAATCTCCTGAGCTTCTCCTCAAACATGTACCAGTGAGTCTGGGTACATGAGTGGGGAGTGCTGCATGCCAGCTGGGGGCTGAGGCACAGGGCTGGGTTTCCTTCCTCCTTGGGCTGTGTGCAGGTGGGGTCGAGTTCTCGGCTGTCTGTGGGGTCCTGTGCTTGAAGTCGTAGATTGGCAGTGAGAAGAAGTGTCCCCACTGTCCCCACCCCTCCAACTCCCTTTGCTCGCTTTCTGGTAGAATGCTTCCATGGAGCAAGGGGGACCTTATTGTCCTTAGTACCAGCATCTCAGTCAGCCTGGGAGGAAATAGAAAAGTTGGCTCCCCCCTCCCCATAATGGTAATAGGAGTCCCCAAATAATGACCTCGTCCCATCACTCTCTTGGGTCGTCTGCTCTCTGGCCTCCCCTCTACCCCCACCCCCTTAGGGGAGGATGTCCAGGCGTAACCACTGACCCTCACCATCTGCGCCTCACCTCCCTCCTGACCGTGACAATAGCCACCACCGACTCGCTGTGACACCCAAACGGCTGTCATCCACCCCCCTCGTTCCCAAACCCCTGCTGACTCCTGTTCTTTTCCCAGTCTAAGGAGGTTTGCCAGCGCCCAGCGCTAAGGTTCCCAGTAGTTGTCTCCTGAGTGTCTTTCAGAGGCGCCTTCGTATCAAACCTGCCCCTAAACCAAATTATTAATCCTCCCACTCCTCTTCCCAAATGACACTTCTGCCCAGGATGCCTGTTCTGGTTCGTGACCTCACTCTCCCTCCAGAGGCTTAGCTGGAAGCCCTGGAGAGTTGGTTCGCCCCTGGCCCCACATCCTCTCCAGGTCCAGTCACCTCGCAGGTTTGCCTCTGTCAGCTCACACGTGGCTATTCCTGGGCTCCAGCGACTCCATCCTGTCTCCCTCCGCTGCCACAGGAGGCACTGCACCAAATACAGCCTCATCACGTTACTCTCTTACTTTAAACCCCCTTGGGAAGTCTATCTTCCCTCTAGGGTCAGGTTCAAAGTCTTTAGCATGGCGTTCAAGGCCCTTCCCAACCTGGTTTCAGTCAATCCACTTTTCCCATTTACATTCCCACCTCTGTCCCCTTAGTGTGAGCTTCAGCGGTTTGCTGCGTGGACGAGTGGCCAGCACGTTTACGTGCTCTCATGTTTCCGTCTACCAACCTGAGGGCGGTAACTGCTGTTGTTGATCTGACTCGTACATATAGCACCGGGGTCTGATGTGTGTCAGGCACCGTGTTAGGTGCCCTGACAGCCAATCAGTGGGCAGGACATGACAGAGATCTCTCATGGAGCCAATTTTCTACCAGGGGACTCAGACATTAAACAATGAACACAATAAGTAAATCATATAGTATGTTAGAAGGAGATAAGTGCTGTTCAAGAAACAAAAAAAAAGAAGGAAAGGGAAGATGGGGAGATAGACAAAGAGAGAAACAGAAAAGAAGAGAGAAATAAATAATACCCTAAAGCCACTTGCCCACACCAGACTAGGAAGTGACAGAGACAGGATATGAGCCCAGACATTAGCTTAATGGCGTCTGCCGATGATGGAAGATATTTGAGGACCACTCCTTTGGACCTCTCCAAAAAACAGCTGCTTAGGAGCCAACAGCATGCATCCCACAGAGAAAGATTCCACATGACAGCATCAGGGGCTCTCGGGAGCGCTCAACACCTGCTCCCACATCCAGGTCTGAGTCGATGTGGACAGGTCTTCCCAATCGGGGCGCATTCTTGGAAAATAATTCCAAAGCCTTGCACGCTATTATGGCCGGAAAAAACATTCCTTAATATTCATCTTCTGGGGCCTCCCCGGTGGCGCAGTGGTTAAGCGCTGCGCTGTGGAGCTGTTGGCAGTGGCGACGCGAGTTCGACACCCGGCCAGGGAGAATCCCACATGGCACGGCAGACCTCTCCTGCCTTGCCCGCTGCTCCCCTCAGCAGTGTATTTCTGATCTGCCTGTTCTGCTCCCGTCTCTGTCTCTGGTGAACCCTCTCGCCGCCCCACGCCTCTGGCCTGTACCCCAACTTGTATGTATAAATAAAAAATAAATCTTTAAAAAAAAAAATATTCATCTTCTGTCTGCTGACCCAGCTACCTCTCCTGTGAGCCGCAGTGAACCTAGAGCTCAACTTCCTTCATCTGCCATCTAATCTTTCTTCCCTGTGTTTGAAGAATCGAGCCTCCTCGATTACAAATTGACTCAGCGCTGGCCGTGTTCTGGAGCTGTGTCTAGACACCTGTCCTTAGAGATGAAATCCTGGGTGTTTTCACACCAATAGCCCTGTAATCAACCTGCTGGATGCTTGCTGAGTGTGACTAACCGTGCACAAAGGAGCCAAGCGTGAGTCAGCGAAACCCCCAAAATAATGCATTTGCCCTAACCTTGGCCTGGTGCAGATTCAGATTTTTGAGTCATAAAGCTCATTAGAAATGGGATGCATTGGACTCTAATAAAGATTTTAGTGCAACACAGATTTAGAATGGTATATTTAGGGGAGACCGCGGAATGAATTTTGGAGCGTAGGTAGGTGATGTAAGGAGAGAATAATCATCTTGGGAAGACAGACTTTATTGCTTCTCTCCCCGCCTTCTGCCGCCAGAAGAAAAGTCTCTTAATTTATTCAAAATTTAGGAGTTAGGAAAAGTCTCTTAATTTACTCAAAAAAGAAGGTTTCTGTGATTTGAGCCAGAGAAAAGGTTTATTAAAGAGGTTTACTCTTTCTTTATGGAGGGCATGTTTAAAGCTTGCATAGGGCCCTCTCAAGAGTTCCTTGGATCCATGCCCTTGGCAGCTCTGTTTTTTGACTTTTTATTGGGGTGACACAGGTTTATAAGATGACAGAGGTTTCAGCAGAACAGTACTGCCACCTGTGTGTACCATCGTGGTCCTCATCTCAAGTCCATCGCAAGGATCCCGGTTTTTAAGGAAGCTGCTCCTGTCCCTACTGTGATGTGCTCGGTCCATTGCGAGAGAATCCACAGCCTCAGCCCAGCCTACACTTCCCCCTTTCCCAGCTGAGGACAGGGGTGGAGAAGAGCGGGGCCAGTAAAGGACGTTAGAGAGCAGGGTGGCAGCCTGGCCTTGGAAGTCAGTCCTCCATCTCTTGGGTGAATTCAGAAAGGAAAGGAAAGCACACCTTTAGGACGTGACCCCGTTTCCAGCACTGCATGAGAATTTTCCCCATGCATGATTGCATGTAACACTTATCACATCCTTGGAGGAAAAAGAAATCACATCTCCATTTTACAAATGAGGAGCGAAGCTCAGAGAGGTGAGGCCCCCCATCTAGGTACAGACAGGCCTGTCATCTTAGCGGGGCGGCCTGCTTGTCCTAGAGGGTTTGCTGAGTGAGTTCTGTTTTTAGAGTACCCCCTCTCTGGGAAAGGGTGACCTTTCTTTTTTTTTTAAGATTTATTTATTTATGCATACAAGAGCTGGGGTGTAGGCCAGAGGTGTGGGGAGTCAGAGGATTCACCAGAGAGAGTAGGGAGCAGAACAGACGGATTGATCCGCAGGCAAAACAGGAGAGGTCTGCTGCACCATGTGGGTCAGCTCCCTGGCCGGGGATTGAACTCGTGCTGCAGATAACTTCATAGCGTTGAGACTTACCCCCTTGCGCCCTTCTTAACCAGCCACTTGCTCTTGTGCCCTCAGGCAGTTTGGTGGTTATGCCAAGGAAACGGACTATGTAGCCCAGGCCGCCCAGCTGCGTGCCGCCCTGGAGGGGACGGCCACCTACCGGAGCGACGTGTATTTCTGCACCGGCTACGACCCTCCCATGAAGCCCTACGGGCGTCGCAATGAGATCTGGCTGGTGAAGAAGCCATGAGTGGATCAAGAGTCCAGGTGTCCTCCTCCATGTCCACTAACTGGGGCGGGAGGGGGCGGGGCTTCCACCTGCCACTCACCTCAACCACCTCTCCAAGCCAGTCACTGCCCATCATCTGAAATGAGTATAAGCCTTAAACTGAGGCGCTTCTCCCATGGTGGGGAAAAACCCAGTCAAGCTAGGCAGCATCCTTCTAACTGATTCAGAAAGTTCTGTGGTAGGCCAGGAAAATCCCAGCCATGTTTTTCCAGCCCTCTGGGTCACTATGAACTGATTTTTTTAAAGTTTTGAATCAGTATTTTTATTGTTGATGGAAAGATGTGATTTGTGCATGGTCTTTCATCCACGATTCTTATAAGAGCTTTGTCTAATAAGAAACTAAAAAGAAAATAAAGATCTTTGACGTAAGCCACTGAGACCAACCCTAAATTTTATTATTTCCAAGATTCTACAGTCTTAGAGGTAATGGAATTATGAGGGTTATTGAGGGTGCCATGGGAACTCTATGTTGATCTCCAAAGTTCTCCAGGATATAAACCAAGGACCCATGTAAATTGAGGGGCTCAGGGCCCCACAGGTTCAGGGCCAAGACAAAGGTGTAGCCCAGGGGCCACGGGTCTGTCAAGGAGTTTGAACTTTATCTGGTGAGCAATGAAAAGTTGGTGAACCACTTTGAGCTGGAACATGATACCATGTTGATACGGGATACCAACACGATTCTAGAAAATTCTGTCCACAGTGTAGAAAGTGTAACAGGGCGGCCCCCAGGTCTGGGGGTTCTGGGGTGTCCTTCTCCCTGCCCTGTTACAAAAGTAGATTGGAAGGAGATGTGACAGGAGGCAGGAGACCACTCACAAGATTCTAAGTAAAAGATGGTGGAGGTCTCCACCAGGGATGGGGAGAAATGGACAGTGTGAGAGAGACACAGGTTCAGCTGAGGGACCAATCTGTGAGTGAGACAAAGGACGAAGGGATCAAGTACAATGTCAAAAATTTGAGTGAGTGGGGGGGGTGGATGTGCCACCCCTCTCTGAGATCGGAGTGGCAGGCGTGGCTTTCCAGTCTCTTCAGTGAAGACAGCAAAGGAGAGGGATATTCAGAATGGCCTCGGGGTAGCTAATCTACAGAGTCTTCAGCAAGAGGACACTGAGCAGGTGTCAAGATTTTGGGAAGATAAGAAGTGAGAGAAAGCTGACGCCAGATGACAAAAAATCTTAAAGATCTGAATGCTACATCCTCACTTCTGAGCCAATGCAAATAAGTGCTTCAGGAGCACTTTGCTGCCTCCCCTGCCAAAGTCTCTGGCTTCCCCCTCACCTCTCTCCTCCTTTGAAACACTCCAAACAAAAGAACTTCATCCAGGTGAAGGAGGAGGAATGGTTTTCAATGTCCTACCCCACAAGGAGGACACGGGAGTGGTTGGATGGTGGTAATATGGTGAATTAGGAAAAAAAAGAGGGACAGGAGCTAAGGAAATGAATTGTTAATCCTTGTTCTGGATTTATTTATTTTTTAAAAAGATTTATTTATTTATGCATACAAGCTGGGGTACAGGCCAGAGGTGTGGGGCGGCAAGAGGGTTCACCAGAGACAGAGTTGAAGCAGAACAGGCGGATCGTTGGAAACACACCGCTGAGGGGAGCAGCGGGCGAGGCAGGAGAGGTCTGCCACACCATGTGGGAAACTCCCCACCGGATGTTGAACTCTCATGGCTGCTGCCGACAGCTCCACAGAGCAACGCCCAACTGCTGCGCCACCGGGGAGGCCCCTCATTCTGTATTTAATCATTCCAGCCAGAATCCCAGAGACCAGGGTTTCAAATTGCCAGCCAAGGTGTGGAAAAGCAATCTTTGTTCCTGACTCCAACCCACTCTGTCATCAGTATCTTCCCCAAAATAAAAGCTGACAGGAAGACCCTCTGGCTCCACCCCCTTAAGGTCTAGAGCAGAGGCTATGACTAATATTTTAGATAGTTCTATAAGTCGAAAAACAGTAGTGAATAGATATGAACAAATATCTAGTCAGTGCTCTAGGCTTAATTCTCAGGATCTCAGTCCGTGGCTGCAGCCTCTCTAGAGCTGGGCACATACGATGTTCTACATCTGCCGGAAGCCACCTGCCTGGGGCCTTGGAGGTCGTGTGAACTTGGCCTGCCTTGGATCACAGCGCGGGCCACGCCCTCCTGCCTACAGGAGCGCTTGAGGGTCACCGGGTGATTGTGGTTTAAACACAGTGGACACTCTGCTGAGCTCAGAGGCAGGTCATCCCTGTTGAAGGGAGACCTCCATTTACACTTGGCTTCTCCACTCTTGAGTAACATCACTTTGATCTTGAGTACAGTAATTAAGGCTTCCTAGGATGCCACATTGATGGGTATTTATTTGGTTGAGGGCTGCAGATTTTGCTTTGAATTTGTATCCTTGACTAGCTCTAGGTTTTCTCTTTACAAATGTTTTGTTTCTGGAGCAACCACCCTCTGATAAGAATTTGGGGACAGAACCATGTCACATCCATAAGTGCAAAATTAAGAATCAATCCACATGAGGAACTGGTGTGGGTCAGGAAGAGCTACTTCATCATCAAATCTCTGGTGAGACTTAAGTTTTCCTTGGCAATGAACTACAGTGGTTTGAACTGCCCGGGTCTACTTACACATGGATTTTTTTTTAGGTGAACACATAAATGTATTTTCTCTTCCTTGTGTGTTTTTTTTTTTCCCCATAACATTTTCTTTTCTCCAGCTTGCTTTATTGCAAGAACACAATATATACTGCATATAACTTAGAAAATATGTGTTAATCCACCACTTGTGTTATTGGTAAGGCTTCTGGACAACAACAGGCTATTAGTAGTTTAGTTTTGTCAACTGTTCAGGGATGGTGGTGCCCCTAATTCTTGGGTCAACTGTTATCAAACCTTCATCAAAAAGCCACTTTATCCAATCCCAGCCTCTTCTTACATCAAGCCTCTTCCTCTCTCCTGAGTCCCTTATCCTCCAGTATCACCAGAATAAAGGCTGTTCCTCTAAGATGTGTCCTTAAATTCTTCCCTGATGCCCGCAGTTACACCCTCTCTTCCTTTGTGATTGGTAATTCCCACATCACCCCCAAATTATAAGGTATGTGTACAGTAGGAGCTCTGTCTTATGGGTATATGGGTGTGAATTTTTTTTTACTGAAGCGACTGACTGCTGGCTCAAGTTTATTGAGCATTCACCATGTCCCTGGCACTATGCAGACTCATTACATGAGTCATCCTATTTACTCAACACAATAACCATACAAGATAGTGGCAGACACTGCCGTCTCCACCCCATTTACAGATGAAGGGGAACAGCTCAGGGAAGTTCATTAACAAGCTCTAGGCTACATGGGTACACAACAGAGCTAGAATTTGAACTCAAGCAGTGTAACCCCATGACCAAAGGCTGCTAAACACTCCATCCAGTGTTGAGTTTCCTTGTTTCGCAAGCACGCCTATGTTTATAGCAGCACTATTTACAATAGCTAAGATATGGAAACAACCCAAATGCCCAAAATTAGATGACTGGATTAAGAAGATGTGGTACATACACAATGGAATACTATTCAGCATTCAAAAAAGATAAACACATGCAATTCGCAGCAACATGGTTGGAGCTAGAAGGGATCATGCTCAGCAAAATAAGCCAGAAAGAGAAAGGTTTCACTTATAGGAGGAATATAGAGGAACCAAATAAGAGATCAGGAATAAATAAATAAATAAACAAAATTAACCGGCAACTGTATATAAATCAGAGACAGTCTGCAGGGGATGGGGAGGCAGAGGGATCAGAACAGGGGAGGGAAGAGCACAAGGGACTATGGTGATGGTGCAGGAGTAAACTGGTGGTGGGAATTTTACGGGGACTACACCTGAGAGGAGAAAGCAAACTTCGTACAAAAATGAACAACGATGTAAAATATATATAAATAAATAAATTAAAAAAAAAAAAGAAAATGGGGCAGAAGGTGACTCAATGAGTGAGTCCACTGGTTGGCCGCTCCCTCCTCCCTGTGGAATTTATTTGCAGGCTGAGCCCAAGTGACAATGGGATAATCCCCATGTCCCCAGGGTATATGCCGCTGCACAAACTCCATGAACTGAAAACACCAGCCACAGCCCGGATACCCAGCAGACACCTGTCAAGCCAGCAATCCTGTCTGTCTTCTCTCTTTCTCTCTCTACAGATTAAAACCCAGTCAAATCTTTCACCACGAGTACACACGGACAATTGCCAGGCAGGACATGGTGGGGAGGGGTTACACATTAGGGCTCCCCCCTCAGTGACCTCACAAGTCTTTGTGGGTTTCTTCATTGTGTTTGACAGGTAAAAACATGGTAGAGTGTTCTCCCAAAACTGCAGCTAAGAATGTCCCTTAATCAACTAAAAATGCACTTTTGTACAGGTAGTCACAGATACTATCTAATTACCTTGTTCAAAATGTTTGCCAAATCAGATAGTTTTTCAACTGAAGAAATCTAAATATTACTGCTGGATTTTACCAATGACAACCAGGATTCCAGCCAGCGAGCAGGTGCCACCTCAGCGCCCACAGCCGCACAAAACGCTTCTAAGAGCTTCGCTCATTGTCATCTCATTTGATTTCAATAAATCCTGGAGTTTCAAGTAAAATTTCTTTAGGTGTCAGCATTTCATGGTGAACAAACCGTGGCTGTTTGTCATTTTCTATAATTTTGAATAATTCTGTCCTATTTTCTAGTCATTTTGTATTGTACATGTGTGTCATTTCTCTACAGTCTCCAGTTTAAATAATATCGAATCAACAATATACTTTCTCCACTTGGAGACTATCTCTAATCCAGTTGTAAATGAAATTACATCTAAACAACAGAAATACTACTTTATAAAAAGCATTTTATCACTCATATCTACCTAAAAGTGTTAGCAGCTTAGAATATCAATCAGTGCTTTTACCAAATGGAAACACAAAAATCTTTATCAAACTTTAATTACATTAAGACATTGCTTCTCTATGTTCTGTTGTACAGATTTAATGAGACATAATGGAATACTACGAGGCATAATGTTTATCTGTCAACTGATTTATCATTTTATTATCAGAAATCTAATCCATGCATCCTGGAAGAATCATTTTTAGCAGCTTTGTGATGCATCTTTGTTGCAACCTAATATACTACTCAATAGATTATTATAAGGCCCTTTCACTAATAGTTGACAATTTAGAAGCGACTGATTAACTTTCGTATTTTTCCTTTAGAAATATGTGAGGGGCTTATTGACAGGATATCACGTTATTTTCCCGGGTGTGTTTTTAATTTGGAAGGTTTTAAGTTTTCATTTGTAAGAATTTCATTACAAATCATCTGTCAAATCTATCATTTCCACTACGCTTTGCATCTTTTATTAAATCATATTTAAATGATCTTTTCTCCAAGATCCAGCATCTACTTTTTAGAATGCAGCTCAAGAAAAACCAAATTTTGTTTAGCATCAATATTATTCTTAATATTATCAGATTTACACATCCAGATCTGAACTTGAACAAAATTCTGTATTTTCTACATCATCTGCTTTCTTTTAAAATGATAACAACCTAGGGCCTCCCTGGTGGCACAACGGGTTAAGTCTCAGCACTATGAAGCTATTTGCAGCCACTGCTGCAGCACGAGTTCAATCCCCGGCAGGGGTCTAACCCACATGGCGCAGCAGACCTCCCCTGTCTTACCCACTGCTCCCCTCAGCAGTGTACTTCAGTAGATCCGCCTATTCTGCTCTCCACTCTGGTGAATCTTTTCACCTCCCCCCACACCTCTGGCCTACACCGCAGTTCTTGCATGCATGCATAAATAAATCCTTTTTTAAAATGATAATACCCAGTGTAAGAGTAATGTATATATGTTCATAATTTTGTAATAGTCACAAAAAATGTCAAATAACCCAGAAAAGAAAAATACCCTGACCACTTCATTCATCCGTGATATCTGATGGAGAGAGAGCCTTTTGTTGACCCAGACAAAACACAGTGGTACTTCCAACAACTGCACATCATATTAAAATAAAACTGATAGGAAATTGATCAAATTAACCATCATATACCAAAAAATCAAATGACAGGCATGGGCAGTCCAGTGCAAAATGAAAATGCAGTGTCCAGCCTGGACCTGGGTAAACCCATCGCCACTTTTCAAGGGCCCCTGCCCAAGGTAGAGGGTGACCCCAGGGAGAGCGCAGTTGCTGTCACAGGACAGTGCTAACACAGAGATGCCAGGTGACCAGGGCACCAAGGGACAGCAGGGAATTGGTGACTGAGAATGCATCTCGGGGAGGCGGGGAGGCAGGGAGGCAGGATGGCACGTCAGCCGGGGTGCGAGCCCGCAGTGCACTACTGTCCCATCTGACTTGACTTACAAAACACAAATTCAGAAAGAACATGAAGAATTTCAAGATAGTGCCCACAGAGCATCGACCTCCAGCACAGGCCCCTTCTGAATGGTGGGGCCTACACAGCCACACCTGTTGCACCCCCAAAGAGCCAGCCCTGTGATGTCCGTGAACAAAAAGAGCAAATGATCCATTCCGGGCCAATGCACCCCATTTCATGCAGCCAGGCAGGAGAGCAGAGGGATTTGTGGCAGGATGAAGAACATACACCCTCATAATCTAGTAAAATGGTCCACGGGCCAAGTCGAGGGGCCCGTGACTCTCCAGGGCTGTCCTCGGGAGGAAAGGGAGTCAGGACAGGCAGCATGGATGAGACCACGAGCCGGCAGCCCTGGCTATCCCCCTAACATGTCACCCCGCAGTGTGTCCCTTGGTCTGTCAGAGCCCTGGCTTCCTTATTATTAAATGCTTTATGTTGCAATGCTGGCTTCCTTGCTATTCACAGCTAATGAAAGGGTAGACTAGGTGACCTCCAGCGTTCCCTCCAGCTCTGTTTCCCTGAGAAGGAAACAATTCAAATAGGTGTTTGGCAAAAGGCGTTTGGTCTCTTGATTGTTTTATCTCCATTTTTAATGAATTCGTTGTGATCAATATACTTTGATTCATCAAAGCCATATCTGAGCCCTTGGGTGTGAGGTTGCCACATAAAAGCCCAAGGAAACAAGATGTGAGTAATTTGGCAAAAGAGGGCCCTCGTCTCAAGGCCTAGCAGCACATGGGTAAATTCTATAAGCCCAGATTTTAAAATAACAATAATTATTACTTGAAGCAAGGGCTTTTATCTGAGGTGCTCAAAGGGCTTTGTGGTCATTAACCCATTAATTCCCCTGCCTCCAGTCAGAGCAATCTCCTCAGAAGACAAGCACGCCCCACGACAGCGAGGGTGAGTGTGACTAAGCAGCTGACAGCGGGTGGGAGGGCGGAAGGGGCTATGGAATATCGCTCATGGAAGAATTCCCCAGGAGCCTCCTGTTCTGCTGACAGCAATTTCACCACCACCAGGGTCTTCACACAGATTCTCAAGCAAAGCATACCTCGCCATCTGGAAGTCCCTTTTCCCTCCACGTAGACCTCAGATTAGCCTTTACAGCTTCAGACAGACCACAGTTATGCCCCAAGCAAGCAATAAAGGGGAGAACATTTTCCCTGTGAGAACAGGGAAAGGAAAGGCTTTTCAAAGGTAAGGCATCTCTGTAGCTAAAGCACCAACTTAGAATCAACCTGCCTAGGGTTTCTGAAGGGCCTGACCCATTTACAGGTAGTTTCCATTAAAAAGCATCTGCTGGAAAAAATAAATGAGCAAAAAACAAAAAGCATCTAGGAAAACCACACAGCTAATGGCAGCTTCCCAAGGCCTGGAATCCTGTATCAGAATTATTCAATTATCAATCCATCATCCACTAGGAGATGCCCCCTCAAGGGGCAGGAGCTATGGGGGCTTAAAATTGGAACCTGACCCCAGGTAGCTATCAAGCAAATCAAGGGCTGAGACTAATACAGATAAAAGTGATTCGTTTACCTGTTATTTTTAATTAATCGATTATTACATTTATTAATAAATTGATTGATACAAATAAAATAGAAAGTACCGTTTCCATGCGATTGAACAGCACAGCCCCTCTGTGAGGGAGGTTCTTGGGAAGACGTGATCGCCAGAGCTCAGAGGATCAGGAAAGGCAGGAAAGCCCATAGAGAGAGAAACCAGCTCCTAGGGAAGGGAAAGTGTTTGGGTAGGGAACAGAGTGAACAGGAGTAAAGCAAAAGGCAATTCACAACAGGCACAATGTCGTAGAGAAGGGGAACAGATGGGAGCTGGTTTCTTTACGAGGTGGTGGCAAAGCCAAACTGGCTGAACCACACACAGGGCCAGTCGGTATGAAGGAAAGACGGTGGGCTTACAAGGTAGGTTTCATCAGGGTACTTGAGACCAGGCCCCACTCCGAGGTCTTCAGAAGTCCTCTGTCAAAATGAAATATCCAGGAAAAGCAGCCAGGGGTAAAGGAGCGGGCAGGGCTGGTGCTGCTGCCCCTACAGGCTGGACGCTGTACCAGGTGCTCTGTTATCACCACTAAGGAGAAAAGGAAATGTTTACCAATATGTGCTGGTAACCACCAATGGTGCGTCCTCCTAGCCTGGATTTTAGGAACACCTGATGGAATGACCTAGAACATGTACATTCTGACAGGCACGAGGAGGGGGAGGTAAGGGGATAGTTATACCAAGGCCTTGGGCAAATCCAAGCAGAACTAGTCCAAGTAGAAGCCCACACCTGATGGACAACCATGACTTAAGACCGACTTCCAAAGAGAGAAATAGGGACCAGCAGCATAGAGAAGACACCTTCTCCCTAATTCACAACTTTGCCCGCCACTGGCCCTTTAAATGCACTTAACTCTTCTTTATAGCCCAGTGAAACTCTTACTCCTTGGCTGAATGGATGCTCTTTTGGATCTTACAACCAAAATGAACACAAGGGAAGATTCAGGAGATGATTTTTTAGGGTGCAGATCAGAAGAATGACGTATCCTCATGTGAGGCCAGCTGAGGACTCCCAGGTCCCTGTGGCACGGGGTCCACGCAGAGGATGCAGTGCCTGAAGTCACATCCCCTTCAGGACCTCCTCAGGGTCAAGGTGCCAAGGGCCAGCTGTTGGCTGAAAAAGAATTGTTCTCACCAAGGAAATCTCTATAGAAAAGTTGCTGTGAAACTGGAATAGGTGTGTCTTTCTGACCTTCCGGTTCTTTTTATTGGTGCTGCAGGAATCTGAGTGAGGGCCTCCAGACCTTCCGCCCATTTGGGGAGAGATTAAAGAAGCTGAGTTTGTCTCCTTCTTACTCATTGGCAGTTACAGCCTTGCAGCCGCTGCAGCCTCAGCTTCCAGGGCGGACACAGAGGAGGTAAGTGGGAATGAAGGGCCATCGCCTCAGCTATCAACATAGATTGCTCCAGCCACCTGGCTTGGGAGTAACTGGAGGGGGACAGAATGATGGTGTTTAGCTGTAGACACCAAAGTACGCAAAAAAGGTGTACTTTTTCCCAAAGGATAACGTGGGATTTTTTTTCTAGGCAACCTCAGTAAGGATAAAGATTTTGTGGCTCAACGCTCCAAAAAGTTATTTGAAGGCAGAAACCATTTTGTATGCTTCTTTGACAATATTCAACAAATATTTAATGTTTAATGAAGTAAGGTATTTAATAATCACATATTGCATTGGATTGACTAGACTTCAATTAAAAGAAGGAATGTCGTTAAAATTACTGGGGAAAATCGTCTGCCTGTCTTCTCCTAACAGTGCATCAGTGTGACCCAACAATCCATTACTGTTGACAAGTCTGGTTCTGGAGTCTAACTGGAACCCCATCAATCAGGCAAACATAGTCACACACCCTATTTTATGACCAAGAGTCGGTCTTTGGTTTCAAAAAGGCTTGGTGGAAACTGTGACATTAAAGGGATGCAGCACCGAGCTCCCAAGTGAGGTCTGTTCTGCTCTCCTCAGCAGAAAGGAGCTGAGAGAGTTCTCTTCATTTGGGAAGGGACCGGTACAGGGCCTGTGTGGGTCGACCTCCGGGTGTTCTGGAAGGTCGATGAAGAGTCCTGTTTTTCTCTTTCTTTCTGCAGGGGAGCAGAAGCCCATTCTGTGAGGTGCGGCCACACGCCACCATGTACGAAGAAGACTGCATCAAATCCGGCGGGGACTACTATCTCCTCTGCGACACCGACGGGACCTGGGGCATTGTGATGGAAGCGCTAGCAGCCATCGGCATAGTGGTCACGGTCTTGCTGCTCTTGGCCTGTCTCTTTCTCATGCGGAGGGTGCAAGACTGCAGCCAGTGGAACGTGCTCCCCACCCAGTTCCTCTTCCTCCTGGCCGTGCTGGGGCTCTTCAGCCTCGCTTTCGCCTTCATCATCCAGTTCAATGAGCAAACCGCCCCAGTCCGCTACTTTCTCTTCGGGGTTCTCTTTGCTCTCTGTTTCTCATGCCTCCTCGCTCACGCCTCCAACCTGGTGAAGCTGGTCAGGGGTAGAGTGTCCTTCTGCTGGACAACCATTCTGTGCATCGCGATCGGCGCCAGCCTGCTGCAGACCATCATCGCCATTGAGTACGTGACGCTCATCATGACCCATTGCCTGATGTTTGTGCACATGACCCCCTACCAGCTCAACGTGGACTTCGTGGTCCTCCTGGTCTACGTCCTCTTCCTGATGGCCCTCACGTTCTTCGTGTCCAAAGCCACCTTCTGCGGCCCGTGTGAGAACTGGAAGCAGCACGGGAGGCTCATTTTCATCACCGTGCTGGTGTCCATCATCATCTGGGTGGTGTGGATCTCCATGCTCATGAGGGGCAACCCACAGCTTCAGCGGCAGCCCCAGTGGGATGACCCTGTCATCTGCATCGGCCTGGTCAGCAATGCGTGGGTCTTCCTGCTGCTCTACATCATCCCCGAGTTCTGCATTCTCTACAGATCGAGTAAGCCGGAGTGCCCAGCACAAGGCAGCGCCTGCCAGATGTCAGCTTACCAACGCAGCTACCGAGTGGAGAACCAGGAAATCTCCAGAGGTACTTTCCTGGGGGGCCAGGGAGCAGGGAGGTGGGCGAAGTGGGAGAGCAGGAGAGAAGTAGGGCAGTAGGGTGAACCACAAGGGAACACAAAGGAAATGGCCAGAATTGATGAGGGTGACTTCATGGTTCAGGCATGAGATGAAGACACCCAGAATCAAAGCTAAACTGTAAAGGGATATATGGGGAGAGGCCAAATGAACGCCAGGCCCTGCATTAAGAAGGCATGGCTGAGTGCTACATGTTACTGAACGTCTCAAAGTTAAAGCTAGGTGCTCGTGTTGGGTAAAGAAAGAGACCCATCATAAAGTGAGTTCAGCGGCCCCAGGCCTGGAGGATGGTAAGTCCAGTCCAGATATTTGGACCATCAGGCGCAATGGTGATTTGCCATTTTTTAAATTTAAGTCTCAAAGCTGACTTGTCCAAACATCATAATAACTAATTCATAAGACTTCCTGCTTTTCTAACCAGGCACTGCGTAAAACCCTTCAAAGTCTCCAAAAAGTGAGAGGAAGATCCATTTCAATCAGGGCTTGGAGCAAAGGCTCAGATGTGTGATCATTCATTAAAAAAAAGCAACTTGCTCTGTGACATTTTCATAAAAATTTCTGGGTCAGAAATTTATCCCATGTAAGACCAAGCCACGGACTGTATTTTGTTAAAGAATAAACTATATTATTCACAACAATGAGGATGCTTGGACCCCAACAACCTGGGGGAACAGTGGCTAATTTGAGTTATCTGGAAATATGTCAAAACTCATTCATTCTTTCTGAAACATCTGGCCTATTATCTATAACCCAGTATCAGAATGCTACATCCATTTTTGTGTCTTAATAGGCATATGATTTCTCACAATTTATTGCTAATGTACAAAGATGGATGTAATTGTGTATATTGCATAGCATACATAATGTTCACCAGGCTCAAAAAAAATTAATAGAAGCTTTCCTTGTAAGTGCACAGACTTTTTTGAGTTGTAATTTATGACTAATTACACATTCAAATTAAATCCTGTTCAGATAGACGCAGCCATTAATTCCTTTCAGTTCAGTTGATGGGGAGCCAGAAATCGATGGGATACATCCTTCCTATAAGTTTATCGTTGCTGGTTGGTGGCAGAATTGCAACGTCAACTTTTTCTCACAGTTCTCGCTGGAAGATAGGATAAAATCTCCTATATTTGTTTTATTGTTGCTGTGTATTTGCAGAAAATAAAGTGAGGGAGGGAGGGAGATAGAGAGAACATAGAGCCTTATAACGTGAATACACCAAAATACTGCAATGATCAATATCCTATGCCCCAAGAATATTCGGGTTCTAAGAAGCATCCTTAGTTGAAGGGCTTGCAAAGCACAGTTCTTCCTGGGGCACACTTACTACTGAAGCAGGTGGAGAAAATCCATTTCTGAGCAGTGATAGACATTCTTTCTCAATGTTGTTTGGTATTTTGGAGTCAGGGGTCCATAGTGTAGTGACAAGCACATAGATTGTGCTTTGAAATTGGCAGAATAATTAGAAACCTAAGCTTAGGGAACAGCGTCAGAATTTAGGTCCCCTGGAAATAATACAAATATCAAAAATTAGAAGAATATGATTAAAAGCCAATAAAAAGCCTGGTGGACACCTGACTAGAAAAGACATACAAAAAAACACACACGAGTCAGGAGCTAGACGAGCTCAGTCTAACAGCAAGAACTTAAAAATGCTAAGGGCTTCACAGGCTGTGAGTTGACTCTGGGAAAGGAGCTTACCATGGTCTTTAGTTTTTGTTTGCTAAAAAACAAATCAGGCACCTTATAAACAGACACACAGTCAGGGAGAACAACTAGGTCATTGCCCTCACCACCTCAGTCTCTGGCAAAAATAAACAAACGAACAAAAAAACCCATTTCAGTTCTGGGATCCATTAATGAGAAGGGTGGGGAGCTTGGAGAGACTCTGGGGAAACCACAAAGATGATTAAAGGGTTATAACATCAGACCTGCATGGAAAGGTTAGCACAATGAAGGTGACAGAATTACAACATCAATCTTTCTTGAAACAACTTCTCATAGCTCTCACTGCAAGATAGGGTAAAATCTCTTATCTTTGTTTCATTGTTGTTGTATGTTTCCAGGAAACAAAGAGAGGAAGGAAGGGAGAAAGAGAGACCATAGAATCTTATAACCCAGGTACACCCAAGTCTTCTAACCCGAACTACATTGAGGGGGTAGTTCTGAGGCTGTGTGTACTTTTCTACAGACCGTTCAAGTTCTCTCTAAGTTCTGGACTAAAAGAGGACTTTTCATTCAAATCCATGAGGCCTGCATTTGTCATGTGCCTCTTCTGATTAATACTGTTTGTATTTAGGACTCCAATCACATAATTATTTGATTAGCCACTGGCTTGTGGGACCAGAATGATTTAGCTGAAAGAAGAATGCACAATGGCGGACTACCGGGGAGGTCACAGGGGAGAGGTCTCTCCAACAGGCTGGTCCCTTGTGACTTTCTGTCTCCAGAGAAAGGCAAGGGTGGGAACGACTCAAGTGGAAGCTGGAAGGGTTTAGATGAAATATGAAAATACAAGTTGACAGACACTGAACTAGATCGGCAAAGAGGATTAAGAGTTCTGTTTGCCTGGAAGATTAGACTTTATCTCTCTGAAGTGGCTTCCGGACTTAATTCCATAATGTAAAAACATCTGGATGGAGGCTGAAATGCAATCAGGCAAGATACTCCAGGAACCAAAGAACTGGGTACAAGTCTTCTTTGTCCTGTGTGATACAAATGCTCCTAAAAAAAGCGACCTATTAACTGAACGTCTAAAAGTTAAAGCTCTTTTAACTGAAAGTTTTTGATATAATTTGCTGAGGTCCTAAATATAGAACATCAGCCATGAATCTTTTTCTTGTTCAGAGAAAATTCCTGTCCTAGTTTTGCCTGCTTTATCTGCCTTAGATTAATTAGAACATTGTTATATCAAGCTGCTAGATGCAAGAGCCATTTATATTTGAGACAGGAAATGCAAAAGTATCATGTTTTTATGGGCATTTTTCCATCCAGTGTTTGAATGAGAAAAGACAAACCCAGTATGATTCTTGTTAAAGATGCTAGGACAAAAATAATGAGTCTGTAATACAAAAAATGGGACCATGACTATAAAATCATGCGAACCAAGAGAAAAATGTCCCTATAAATATAAGCCCTCTGGGTTGTTCTCCTTAAAGCAAATTCTACTTTATGCTGAACATAGCCTTTTTGGGCTGTTCTCAGTATTTTTTTCTCAAGGCTCCCACTTTACCAGGAGCAACTAATTTGATAGTGTAGTTTTCGTTTGTTCCTTCAGGAGAACGATTCACAGAACTGCTCAGTTACAGATCACAGAGAAGTGGCGTCACGGGGAGAAGACAGTGAGTCTGGGCGGGATATGTTTGGTCTGAGGACAGATAAAGCAAGGAAATGATATTTATAAAGATCCAGAGAGCAGCATGAGGGCACCAAAAGAGGGTGGAATTCAAACTCACATGCCCTGCCTCCAAGCTTCAGCTCTCCTTCGCACCAACTTTTAGACCAAACTAAGCGCCTCAATTCCTCTAGGAATTCAGGCTCCTTGTCTTGAAATGGTAATTATTTTTTTTTTTTAAAGATTTATTTTTTATTTATACATACAAGCTGGGGTACAGGCCAGAGGTGTGGGGCGGTGAGAGGGCTCACCAGAGACAGGGTGGGGAGCAGAACAGGCAGATCAGAGATACACTGCTGAGGGGAGCAGCGGGTGAGGCAGGAGGGGTCTGCCGCGCCATGTGGGATTCTCCCCGCCGCCGGGCATCGAACTCGCGTTGACGCTGCCGACAGCTCCACAGCGCAGCTCTTAACCGCTGCGCCACTGGAGAGGCCCCTGAAATGGTAATTATAATGTTCCTGCCACCTTTACATTGAAATGTAAGGTCTTCCTCAACTCCAATTTCACACCACAAGGTGGTTGCAGGAATAATATAGAAACATTAAGTAGACAGAGACGTAGATTTAATATAGAAATATCGTTTCTGATGAATGATGAACTAGAGCTAGAGAACAAGCTTCTCTACCATCTGGCCTGATGACAATGGTAGGTGAACATGAATGACCCAGGGCTTGAGGGTGAATGAGTCTTGTCAAGCCATAGGAGCAAAGTCAAACCACAGATTCTGTTCATTCAGCCATGAAGGAAAGAATGGCATTGCATCTCTCACAGGATCCAAGCACTCCAAGAAATGGCAGGAGGAAGATGGCGGAGCCACCATTATAACACCACTAGAACCAGCACCAATAAGAGTGTCCAAAGGAGAACATGGTGGAGGGTCTGCCTCGTGCCCTGTCCTGAGAGCCTTAGAAATAAATGCCCATGGACAACACTGTCAAATAGATTCCCTCTTCTGCTCTTCACCGTCCCTCTTGTAGTCCCATCAGGAAGCAAAGGCAACAAAGGTTTAAGGAACAAGGTCCGAGGTGACTCAGCCGACAAGGAGAGCCCTCCTGGCTGGCCCAGCCTCCCCGAGCTGAGTGCCACAGCCGCCCAGCGAGAACACTGGTGACACTGTGTCCGCCACAGTGTCAGACAAGCAAGACATGTCCCTAGCAAGGGCCTGACCTTACAGACAGGCGCTGTCTTCAGGGGGCGTATGGTCTTGTGGAGGGACACATGTGACGCAAATAACCACACGTGGGTTAGTCTGTGAGGGTATAAAATCCTCCTCAGCGAATGGTTTTACGCTGTCCGCTTTTAAGACTGAAATCAAAGCTTGTAGAGTAGGAAGCCCAGAGAGGCTTTAGAGATGATCTAGCGAAGGCCTTTTATTTTCCAGTGGAGGATACCCAGAGGGCAGCGGTCCCGGCCCAGCGCTGGCACTTCCTCTGCACGTGACTAAGACCCTTCAGCTTCTTTAATGCCTAGAGCTGGGTGTGCTTCTCCCAAACACACAAATGCCGCCCACCACAGCCTTCCTCAGAAACTGCAAACGCACTCTTACTTTTGACTCAGAGATGGAAAAGAAGAAAACCCAGCCTCGACTGAGAAATCCTTTTTAAAGGGTCAGGAACCTGTGGCCATGCCGAGTCTTCTCATAGGCCTCACTTATGTCTCCGGGTGACTCTCTGACACTAACCTAGTCCTTCCCTCCTTTGGCTTTCAGCCCGAGACAGTGATGGAGCTGAGGAGGATGTAGCAATAACTTCCTATGGTGCCCCCATTCAGCTGCAGGTAAATGTCATCTCCGCTCACCAGGGACTAGCAAGCACGCCTTGCTCAGGCCAGTTCGTTTCCTGGCCACGCTTCTTCCCCAGCGCCCCTACTGACCCAAGAGGCAGGGCAGGATCATCCCTTCCAAAACGTGGTGCTTGAACCATGGAGAATAGTCATACCAGGGCAGTGCACTAAAGGCCAGCTCTGCCTTTTGCCTCTGCCTGAGGCCTGCTAATCCCCTCTGCCTCTGCCACCAGCAATACATTCTGACACAGGTGAACATCCCTGGAAAGAGGAGGCAGCTTGAAGGGTCTGTGTGAGGGTAACAAGGAGCAAGTGCGCCTCTTCTGTCTTTGGGGACAATGGGAGATGGTAATTGTGCCTGAGCGTGGAATCTCATTTTAGTATCCATGGTCTGAATCTGTCCCCTGAGCCCCAGCAGCTGCCTCTCCGACTCACCGTCTGGCTCAAGCAGCTCAGGCTGCCCCAAGGTCTGGGCTAGGTCTGTCACCATCATCTGGAAGCCCAGATGAGTGTTCAAGCTGTCATCCTTTCAAACACACAGGGAGCACTGCTGACTAGAATTGGAGGTTACCTGCATTAGCATCACAATGGCTTGAAGATACACAAATCCAGACCATCGAAAAGGCCACATTGGGACATCCTATTATGGGGATCAGAAGTAACTAAAATTGGAGTGGACACCATGCTCAGACCATTTGTTCAATGTGCTATATTGAACTGGGCAACCCTGACTAAGCTAATCCCGCTACTTGTTATCTGACACTTGGTCTTTTCCTGAATGACACAGGGACCAAGACACAGTGCTATCATTTGTCATAATTAACCCTCTGGAGCTCCTTGACACAATGAAAAAGATCTCTATTATCCCCTCCAAGAATTTCTTGGACAGCTTTCCATTCCCAGAGGTCAGCTAGTCAAGAATCTTGCACAAAGGTTCATTCTTATTTATGGCTAAAACAGGAGAGGGTGGGAATTTTGAATTGGATAGCCTCGTTTTTTTATTTAAAAAGGGTGAAATGATAATATCTCAGGCCTAGTCCTGCAGAGTGTCATCCTCTCTGTTGGCTCAGAAAGTTGGTGATGACCTTTCTCTCCTTCCTTCCAGACTGTTGACCCCGCACAGGAGTATGTCATCCCACGGGCTAAACTCAGCCCCCAGCAAGATTCAGGGTTATAATGTCTGCAGGAAACATGAGAGATGAAGACCCAGAAGACCACCCCGGGGCAGACTTCTGGAGAGCCCACAGAATCACGCTGCCACCAAAGCATCGGCTCATCCTTCCTTCCCTGTTTGCTGGGCCTTTCCATCCATCCGGCGCCCTCACCAGACTGCCCTTTTGAGCATAATTACAATCTTGCTGGCCACCCAACTGTGACTATGTGTCTCTTTCTTCACCCATGTAACTGAGGGTGCCCTTCCTCAGCCAGGCTGGAAAGAGTTGGTGCCTCTTACTAATGGCACCAAAAGACCCTGGTCTGAAGAAATCAGGGTCATGCCAATGTGAAAAAGTATAAAGGAGACTAGCAATTTACTACTGGGGCCCCTACATGTGATTGACCCAAGCTTGTGATAAAAGTTAGGCAGAATCCTCAGGGTCACTACAATTGGGCAGTCCCCATAACACAGACATGTCACTGATCCGCGGGTAGGCAGGCTTCCCCCACAGTGCCACCACCCCGTGGCAGCGAGGATGGCGCACACCTGCTGAGGTCAATGATCGCTTTGATGAAGCAGTAACAGCAAAGGGAAGAGCCACCCCAGCTGATGCTCATAAAGGATTTTAGCTGCTGCACATTAAAAGCAGAGTCCGCCTGTCTTGGTCTGTGACAAGCCGATGCCTCTGCCCTAATTATCTCGCCTTCACTCCTCAGGCAGCTCCTTGCCCTTCCCACTGGACTCATCCAGCCTTAAACACACTCGTTACCTGTCACAGAATCAGTCAGCGCTGCGCCACCAGAGGGTCATTAGAGCCAAGTTCAGCCCTCTCACCGTGCAGATGAGAAAACAGAAGCTTGGAGAAACAAAAGGACTTACCCCAAGTCACACAGTGGTTGGAGGTGGGCAGGTCTGACTCACCGGGCACGCCTCCTCCCTCTCTGCGAGGCTTCTCTATGCCAGGGTTTTGGTCTTAACAAGTCAGGCATAACACCCCCTGAGAACCAAATGAGATACTGAAGATTAGGGAGTGTTGCGCACCTGCCATCTGAAAGCACTTTGAAAAACAGCTAAGACTCTAAACATCCAAAAGTGCCTTTCCAAAGAACAACGTACAGCATGGGTTACTCAATGGCAAAACTAATATTTCCTGGGCAGCTGCCAAAAACAGTTCTCAGACTCAGCCCGAGGCACACAAGGCAGATGTTCCTTTGACGGAGCTTACATTTTTGTAAGGGAGAAAACACAAGGCAGAGAGTCTCAGGAACACAGCTCTTCCTTTCACATACAAGGACTTGCCCAAAGTAATACGGCTTGTCAGCGTCAAACCAGGCAGAATCCAGGCCCCCAGCCGCAGCCCAAGAACTCAGCCGCAACACAATAGAGATGTTCACATCTATTTTTCTGCTCCAGTCAAATTAGCTGCTCTTTTTGGAGTCTGTGCCCTGAGCAATGTTATCAGTATAAACCAGTACCTCAGGGAGCACCAGTTTGACCTTCTGCCCTTACTGATAATAAAATTTTAAGAGAAAATGTTTAAACATTAAGACTCTCGCCTGCCTACTAGGTGGTGTATTATTTAACAAACCACATAAAGCATCCGATTTGAGAAAGAAACTCAAGTCACGTGACCTTGCATTCGCTCTGGAAGGAAACCATCATCACCCGTGCTGGTGCTGATCCCCGAAAAGATGACACCTTCAACGTGATTTTATTTTGGGTTGTAGGCAGGAGATGTTTCTGAAGAATTGGCTGGCAAGTTTTAATAAACCCATTGACGCCACATACAGTGACTAATATTGTTTCTAAAAATGTTTTCCCCAAATTAGCAAAAGCAAAACTGAGCCACCGGGTGCCAAATTGCCTCTGAAGTTACAGCACAATGTCACCAAATGCTGGGTTATCTATGATTGAAACCTGGGGGACTGTACGGTGGCAAGAGTCTCATTCAGGCAGTTTCAGGGATGGAACTGAAGGTTACAAATGGGGCAGGGAGACAAAACTCTTCAGGAGCCCAGTGCAAACCCCCAGTCAGCTTCATGGAAACAAAATACCATCAGAGGATGGGAGAAGCTTGTCTCCCATCCCCATCCCACAATCCCCCTCGGTCACTTGGACACTTTTACTTTTGTGGTGTTTTCACTACCATACCCTACCAACTGATCTTCCCCCATCTGTCATAATTCATATTTCTGAGGATGCTGATTGGCTCAGTTGATCATCACTGCTCTGATTGGGAACTCTTTTGCATGAGCCCACCTTCTCATTGACATTCAGGCTGTGGATTGGCCCTTGGGTCTGGTGCCCACCACTGGTCCATTTGGCTGGGCCTGGTTTAGTCACATGGTACAGACCTAGTTACATATGTCTGCTCCCTTAGTGGAAAGCTGTGGCAGGAATATCTTCTCTGAGTCACAGGGGAAAGGCTGAGTGACCAACTCAGGGGACATTAATCCAGGAAAATATGATTTTATGACATTATTAGACAGTTAATGAAAAATACTATTTTACTTCTTTCAAGTTTATGCAGCTACTCACACAAAGCTAAAAACCCCAATAATCTTCTAAGTCAACATCCTTGAAGACTCAAAAGAATAGATACAACTATTCATGGTTAGCATGCTGTACTCACGCAATTCAACAATTATTTTCTGAAGATTTAAATTCATTAGCTTATATGCAGTGTGCTGAAGGTACTTATGGTCCTTTTCTGATTTTATCTATGTAAAAGAAAGGGTATGAATGAAAAACTTCTTTATAACAGCTTCCTAGTGTAATGGTTATTTCAGTTGGTTAGAGTATCAACAGAATACCTTCCTGGGAAGAGCAGGTATATCCTTAATCCTGATTTTTTTTTCCTGATTCAAAACGCATCAAAGATTTGTCTCCCTCTACATTAAGTTCCACTATCTCCCCATAAGCCTAAAGAGTCTTCTATTTTTCATACCTTATTTCAGCCTGTGCTCTGTTCAGGCTAAAGTTTTCTCAGCCTAACCACTATTTCTTCTTTCTTCTTTTAAACAAGTTCTCCCTTATCTAAGATCCTATCTACTTCATATTGGCCACATTCATGCTTTCTTTTCCTTCTTTTCAAAACAGGATTTTTTTATACATTCACACTGTGAATCATTTACATTTTCAACATGTAAATCAAGAAGACCTTGACTTCTGAGGTAAATGCTTTGACATCTAAGACAGACTTTTCCTTGGAATTGTTAAAATGTCTTAATGACTCCATTTTAAGTTACTGGGATCTTGGAAGAGATGTTCTTTGACACTCTTCAAAAAGAGATTCATTAGAATTAAATTTGCAGTTAATGAATATCAGAACTTATTGATTCAAAGGACTTCAAACTGGTTCCTTCAGGAGGCACAGGATACTTTCATTGCTTAAAACACCATCAGAATATCTTTCCAGGAATTGCCTTCAGGAATGTCTCAAGAAATCAGTAGAATTGGATTAGTCCATGGTCAAGCTGTTTGGATCAGAGAAGTGAATTCAATGATGACTTTTTAAAGTTGATGATATCTATCCCATAGAGAGATACCAAGTACACTTTGGAAATGTCATTGGCTATTTTTCTGGATTTTTTCTAAAGTCAGTGTAACTACTAGGACTTGAATCATATTTAGAATGCAATTAAATTAAGTCTGGGTTTGGGGAAAAAAATCTCCTAGACCACTAGTGGTAGAATCCTCCAAGCAAATTCTTTTTTAATGCGAAAATTAAGAGGAGTTTACTGATGTACTACATTCTTGGAGTAAACCACTCACATGTCAATATTTGACATTTGACGTGAGCTTTGTTTGCACTTTATTTTATAGGTACATTCTTTAACTCAGAGGTTAGACGTAAGTTTTCATTTCAGACTTCACATGATCTCAGTCACAGTTCTTGAGAGAACTGTGTCATCATAGGACCCAAGATAAACAATGCTGGCTGGGATTTTAATTGTGTCTATTATTACACACTAACTGTAGGCTAAATGGAGTATATACAGTTAGATACAGAGTTACACAGATGTAAAACAGAGAAGGGTAAGATATGAATTTTAGCACTGTACATATATTCATGTATGGAAATGACACTTTTTTACTCATCAACATGTCCTTTTGTGATATAAATGGGCCAAGGGAGAGGTGCACTCTGCTTTTAAAATTCCTTTTTAATGAGAAATTCACCTCTTCATTAATCTGCTGTTAAGAATTTAAGGATTAGCACATCTTCCTAAAACAGGTCCCATCTGCTTATGCTGAGGGTTCAGGATTTTTAAAATATCTGCTGCAAAGGCAACATTTCCTTGTAGTCTACATCTGGACTTTATTTGTATGGAGAAGAAACTTCATCTGCAATTCATTTTTAAATTCCTATTGTGGAAGTCAGAGGCCTTATCCCCAAGGCAATTTATTTCTGGAAAAACTGAACTTTTCAATTTTCATTTTGAATATAGAACTGATTTAGATTAAAAGACTGTTTGCTGTATCTCCCTCACGAGTAGGGGTTTGTTTTAGAGGCAAATAAAAATATACAGAGAAGAAAGTAGGAGATAGATACCTGTAGCTAAATTAGATCTTAGAACATAAGTGTAAGAAGGTGGTCCTAAGCGCCCAGGTGAGAACACAGACAGGCACCCCACGGGGTTACCCTGTAACATAAGGATCTTTGAAATGACTGGTCCTTTAGGCTAATGATTGTTTTTTTTTAAATAGCACTTTACACTGTCTGGTATTTTACATCTTCTCAGTTTACAATTTTCAAATGGCTTCTGCATCAGCTATCTCACTTGATTTAGTGGACGGGGTAGGCCATTTACTTTCATTATCTTACTAAGATAGTAAGTATCTCATCTGCAACTGCACTTGGGTATGGAGCTGCTGTTTTTTGCAGCCTCATCTGTACCACATCTGTAAAACAAGTAAACACATAGCCCACAAGAAGCTTTACTTGCAGGCAGAAATGTCCCTTTCTGAACGATAGTCCCCAGAAGACCACGCTTCGGGATCTTAGCTGACCTAGTTATCTCCATGTCCTGCTGTTGATAATTCATTTTCTGAACACCAAAACAACCGGCAGAAGTGCTTCTTTAGGAAATAAGGGACATCCATGTGTTTTATGGAAAGGGTAGGCTCTGCCAGTAGTAGGTGCTGATTGTCAAATGCTCCCAAAACCCTCCTGCCTTCCAGGTATGTGGTAGGTAGGGGTGCACCTTTGAAGTTGGGTGGGACCTTGAGATTAATTCTGGCCAATAAGCTGGAGCAGAAAGAAGAGCACTTCCAAGATGAATTTCAGGCAGAAGCAATTCACTGTGGGAGCTTTTTCCTACAGTGTGACAAGCAGCACACTTCAATAGGGCGTGTTCCATCTCTCAATGGTGCCTGTACCATCTCGCAATAGTACCTGCTCCATCTCTCTGGGGCCCAAGTGAACAGGCAGCATGAGCAAAAAAAAAAAAAACAATGGATATTTTCATTTTTAGCCACCAAGGCTTTGGGGTTCGTTGTCACCTCAAGTGGCCCAGCCCTTCTGACAGAGCCCCGGACCAGCCGTTTGGTCTCCTGGAGTAAAACAAGGAGTCGCTTGTCTGAATAATTTCCTTTACCACTTGCTATGCGAGTGTTCTTCAAAGACCTCCCTAGATGAAAGAAGCTCACCCTGCTCCTGACGGATAGATGCCAGGCTCATCCAGCAGCCCCGTGGTTCTGCAGCTCATGTAATTACAATTCAGTGAGGGAGCCGCCACCACAAAAGCGTGCGGAAGGTGAGGCGGTAACTGGGAGTGCAGAGTCACTCTGGGAGGCTGAGGGCAAGAAAGGCTTCACCGTGGAGGTCAAATGCCACCATGGCAGGTAGGAATGCCTCAGGCAGATGAAGGAGGGAAGGTGCTTAGGCACAACAGGAAGTCTTTGTTGGAAGACTTAGAAAAATGTGCCCCCTCTGGGTGGATGAATGAGAAAAAGCACCTTCTCACCCCAAAGGATGCTGCGTCATCCTGGGCAGGTGAGCAGGTGGGGCCGGGCTGGCTTCCACGCCAAGTCCCCTTCTCAGCAGGTGTCTTTGGGCAGGGCAAAAAATAAACAAAAAAGAATGATGCAATGTAATGACCCAAATTTGCAGAACAGAAAAAACCGCCTGGGTGAAGGCATAGCTGCCACGAAAAGCAAAGTGCACTAGGAGAACTGCAAGGCAGAGCAATAATGCTCTGGCAACAACGAATGAAGAAAAGCTCGAAGTGGGAAAAGCAATGGATAAAGCTGGAGAGCTGGGCGTGGCCGGCATATCTGGGACTTAGCCTCTAAGCAAGAAATCTCATCACAATCCCCTGAGCCACGCGGTCCTACTGACTCTTAACATAATACTTAGCACAATCCCCCATGTTCTGAACCAAGTGGAAAAAGTCAATAAAAACTCTCCTGGGTCAAAAAATCTAAAGCCCTCATTGCCTATCTCTTTGCAGACTTTGTCAACCCTCAAAACCACAGGAGACGGCCTCCCTAGTGGCACAAGGGTTAAGTCTCAGCCTATGAAGCTCTCTGCAGCTGCTGCAGCATGAGTTTGATCCCCAGCCAGGGAGCTTCCCACATGCCTCAGCAGACCTCTCCTGCTTCACCAGCTGCTCCCCTCAGCAGTGTATTTTCAATTAATCTGCCTGTTCTACACCTCACTCTGTCTCTGGTGAATCCTCTCACCTCTCCCCCCAACACACACACCTTTGGTCTACACCCCAGCTCTTGTATGCATAAATAAATAAATCTTAAAACACACACACACACACACACACACACACACACACACACACACACACACACACAGGAGGGACAGGACGGCCACACAGATCTGGAGCTGCAGCCCAGGGGTGAGCTGCCGCTGCCCCAGAGTAATGTGAGGTGGGCCAGGAAACCGCAAGCAGCCTGCTCATGTGACATTTTGATGTGGTTTATTAGCCACTTTCTGGCATTCATTTTGATTTTTTAACATATTGCCAGTGACGTCATTTATCTTGCTCACTGAGGGTTCAGCCCCTCCCTCGAGTTTGTGTCCAAAGTGAGCACCTCCATCTCTGCGCCCTGCTCCCAGCCCTACTGACTGCCCGGTGTGCAGGGGTGTAACTGGGGTGGGGAGGGAACCCCGGCCACACATCAGAATCACCTGGGAAGTTTTAAATTCTTTTGGTTTTTAATGTATTTTTTCTTTATTGAGGCAACATTGGTTTACAGCATTGTCAATGATTTAGGGGTACTGCTCCACACCCCTTCAGATGTAGCGATCACGCTACGCCCACCCCGGAGGCACCAGCAGTCCTTTACCACAGCCAGTGGGCGCCTCCCCAGCTCCTCACTCCCACCCTCCTCTGGTAGCCTCAGGCCATCCATGGCCTGATCTCACCTCACTAGTCCAATTAAATCAGAATTTCTGGGAGTGGAGCCCAGGCATGGGTATATTTTAAAATCTTTCCAGATGATTCTGTTTAGCAGTCAGGGTTGCAATCCACTGCCTTCAACAGATCTTTAGGCTTAGACCTAAGAATGAGGACGGGAGGTCAGGACCAGGCCTGGGTAGCTAAGTGGATGATGATTCCACCTTGTAAAAGAGGTAACCCAGGAAGAGAGATCAGGGGAGAAACAGATTTGGGGATGCAGAGGATTGCAAGTAAGTACAGTTTTGCACCCACTGAGTTTGAGGTGGAGACGAGCAGAGGAAGATAAGGCAGTCGTGTTCCAGTAGAGACAGAGAGTCTAGAAAGGGGTTAGAGGAAGAGGTGGACCCTGGGGTGGGGGTGGGAGAGGAGACTGTACGAGGGGCATAAGGAGAAGGCGGCCCCAAAATACCTGGTGGTAGAGACGGCGGCATCCTGGCGAGGGTTCCTGCCGCCTCTGCCTCTGTCTGGTTTCACACAGCGGCATCTCCTCAAGACCCCAGAGAAGGAACCTAAGTACTTTCTGCAGAAGCACGCCAGAGGCCCAGTGAATCCACTAAGCAACAGATGGAGATTCTTCCCATGGATTTAGGGTCAAAGGTTGGGAGGCAGCTGCCCGGGCTTGCAGGGAAGACGATTGGCTGAATGACAAAGGTAGTGAATTAACCAAGGCTTTCCACAAACCTGCCTCAGCAGGAGAATCCCCTGAGATGCGCATTACAAATAGAAATTTCAGTCTTGAATTTCTTACCCAGACCTAAAAGAGAACTCCAAGAGAGAATCCTGGGACGCTACGTTATTTTAAAAGTCTCCACGTGACTCTTAAGATGGAGTGAGTTTACCAACAGTTGCTCTGTTGACAAGAAAAGGCTTCAGATTTGGTCTAAAGAGTAGCCAAATCTTCTGCAGCTGAGCCCCTGCAGCAGAAGTGATCTACTTGATAAGGCATGATCGGCGCAGAAAGCTGGGAACATTTGCATTAATCTGCACCTTCCTCTCTTTCCCCTCGGGCATCATGTCACCCCGCTCCAGGTCTGCCGCACCCACATTGATTCAGCTCAAGGGGTCGCCAGCCAGGACACACCCATCCAGAATTCAAAGAGAAAATGTTGGCAAAAGCATTTACAGCCTTAAAATTTAAGAAGGTAAATCCTCGATGAGCCCATTTGATGAACACTCATCTGTTTCCACTTTGGTTTATACCAAACCGAAAGATCCCCCTTCATCCATTTGGTTCAAGTTGGTTTAGAAAAGTAACACATTTAGGGAGGGAAAAAAAGGTTGCAATCTTTGGAGGGGAATCCATCTACAATGCTTCTCTGATTTTTGCTTTGGGGCTTCTGGTCTCTTTCATCTTTGAGGTCTGGTCTTGCGTGGACACTTTCCCCGAGCTTGACCAAGAAAAGCCTTCAGGAGGTAAAAGCCAGACGTGATAAAATGCAGTCCAGCCCAAAGAGCAAAGGGTTTCCTTTCTCTCCGCCAAGCACCCAGCTTTGGGAGCAGTTTGTTTCGCGTTGGATTAAGTGTCCTTGTATGGAAAAAGAAAACAGCTGGTGGTTGATCAGCTGAAACTCATCAAAACTCTTTCAGGCTAAACTGGCAGAGAAGACACCTGAACTAACAGGGTTCTTGGCTGTGTGGTCTGCGTGAGACGCGGGATAACCCCGGGGGAACAGTGACAGGCAAACAAACAAAATCCCTTGGGGCCTCCCTGGTGGCCAGGGGGTTAAATCGCAGCACTCTGAAGCTATCCAGAGTCACTGCAGCACGAGTTCAATACCCGGCCAGGGAGCTTCCCACATGGCGCAGCAGACCTCTCCTGCCTTGCCCGCTGCTCCCTCAGCAGTGTATTTCAGTCAATCTGCCTGTTCTGTGCCCCACTCTGTCTCTGACGACCCCTCTCACCACCCCTACACCTCTGGCCTGTACCCCAGTTCTTGTATGCATAAATAAATAAATCTTTTTTTAAAAAAATCCTTTCTCCCAACGAGTTTATATTCATTCAACAAATATGCCTATGTGCCCAGGGGGAAGTGACAGTATTTCCTGAGACCTGCAGAGCAGAGGGAGAAAGACAAGTGGACCAATGAATATGTACAATTTCAAATAGTAAATGCTCTGAAAAAGGGGGCACTTGAAGACGGGCATAAGCTGACAGGCGTGAGAGGCCAAGGAAGCCCCAGGTGCCCTGAGATGCTACCATGTGTTGTGAGGAGAAGACTGGGGAAGCAGGAGGTGACCCTTGGCTGAGAGCCTGCCTCTCCGGGGAAGGACTCCTGGGATACTTGTCTCTTGATTTGAACACTACGAACTTGAAGGATCATAACCAAGCAGGGCTGGAAAGGCAGTTAGAGAGGCAGGGAGCTCCAGCTGGAGGAAAGGGGACAAAATGCTGATCCCCTCCCCACTTGGAGGGCCAGAAGCTGAGGCCCAGACTCGCCGTGCCTGCCAACAAGCAGCGGTGTCCACTACGCCTGTCGCCATGTGCCTTAAGATGTCACTGTCCAAGCATCCCAGTGGGGGTAATCCTGGGCAGGGAGGCCCTCCTCCGAGGCTCAGGCCCAAACCAAACAGCCCTGCAAAACCTCCCTGGGATTCACCCGGATGAGGCATAAAGATTCTGCCATCAAATTCCTTCTCTCTGTGTACGGGAAGGTCTTTTGCACCGGGACACATTTCTGCACTTTTCTGGGGAAAGCAGGGACCTGGAAAACTGTAGGAAGTGAGATGCGGCCATCGGGGAGTGACTCGGCCCTGGGGCACATGAGGCAGTGCATGGTCACCAAGGCCACGGGATGGGTCAGTAAGGGACAGCGGGAGGCCGCGTCCCTTCTCAGCTGCAGTCAACACCCCACTTTCCGGCTACTGGTTTGATTTTCATTTGGCCTGGTGGCATGTAGGCCTGTAGACAGTGCCGGCAGTAAGGATGGCGATTTTTTTTTTAATCCTTTGCACTTGAGCGGTGCTGCTATGGTGCCCGGGGGGTTTAATGCGTCCACTTGAGCAGCGCCTCTAGGGTGCCCAAGCGGTTTGGAAATCAATATGTTTATTTCCGACGTGTGATAAGATATTCTTATTGCAATTACTTTCGTGGACCAGGCTCAGCCTGCGTCCTTAGCCAATTCTTAGCTTAGCTTAGTTAGTCTCAGCTTGGCACTGTGATACGTGTCCTGACAAACCGAGGCTGCATCTTGGGGATTGTTTGACTAAATATCACACAAAAACTAATTACAGAGTGTAATATTTAACAGATTTTGTTGCATTCAATGTAAAAATAAATAAATTGGTGAAATTTTGTTATTTGTATACGTTTGTTTGAGTATAAAATGATTTCAAAGTACCTGTAAAACGCTTCCCTAATATAGCTGACATCCTCTCGAGTGGCTGGTTCGCCCACGCAAAAAAGGCGTCGAGTGCAATTGATATGCTAAGAGACAGGACTTAAATGTTCTCATCCTGAACCCCCCTGCAGGGACCTTTCCAGACTGTCTAGGGCGATCAAATCATGACCATGCACCCTCTACATGTCTCCAGTTGCTTCGTCAATGATATGTCAGAAAGCTGAAAAAGTGGGATAAAAATGTTACGTTGACTAAAGGGAGGATGGTCTCATGTGGAAGTGACTCTGAATCTTCCAAGCACACATTAGCGCGTGTAACTGGGGAGCTGTGTGTGTGTCCGATGCAGGTGTACACACAGCCACGCGGGCACCTCACCCGGGTACAGGGGATTTCAGAGACTCTCACAGGCCACCAGGGGAAATATTTGGAGGGCATGAAAACTTCTGAATTGATTCTTTATGCAGAATTGCTGTAGAACTGTTTGTCTTCCCATCCTTTAGTTTTCTCTTAAAATTAACTTCAACACAGAGAGAGAGACAGAGATAGAGACAGACAGAGAGAGAGAGAGAGAAGCACACAGTGACCCTTGGGGCCTGGGAAAATACTCAGCTGCCAGTTAGGTGGCTGATGTCCAGGTGTTTCAGGAAAAGGACAGAGGAGAAGCCTCGGTCAGTAGGGGAGGTGAGGGAGAAGGCCAAAATCATCAAAAGTCCCCCTATTCCACGTGGCACAGCTGTGTATTTGCTTTGGGGAGTTGCTTCTCCTCACGTGGTCCTCTTCCATGATGGGGGGACCCCCTGGGAACTGAAAGGGAGGACCAGCCTTTCTTACTAGAAAGTGCTGGAAAGAGGTCAAACCCATCTGCCCCATGTCACAGAGGGCTGGTGACCCTGGGGATTGTGACTTCATGTTTTCCTGAATTTCTGATTCTTTTTTTTTAATAATTTTTTAAAAAAGATTTATCTATGCACACAAGCTGGGGTACAGGCCAGAGGCATGGGGCGGCAAGAAGGTTCACCAGAGACAAAGCGGGGAGCAGTACAGGCAGATCAACAGAAACACACTGCTGAGGGGAGCAGCGGGCGAGGCAGGAGAGGTCTGCTGCGCCATGTGGGAATCTCCCCGGCCGGGCATCAAGCTCACATAGCCGCTGCCGACAGCTCCACAGCGCAGTGCCCAACCGCTGCGCCACCGGGGAGGCCCCTGAATTTCTGATTCTTAAGCCCTTAACTTGAACTTCACCTTAACATATTTTTTTCTTCATTATTCTGCCAGGTCTCTGATTTTACAGTCCTTCCTCCGACCTATCAGCCCTCTGCTCCCACACTTTCTCTCCAGCTCAGGCTTGGTCTCTTCCCCGGGCCCCCATCCCTCAGCTAGTGACCAGTCCAATACTCCCTCTGACCTTCACCTGGCTCCAAGTGTTCAGACAGTTCCCGGCTTATGACCAACGGCTGAACCCAGCTTCTCCAGGTAGCCCACAAGCCTCTGTGACTCTGTTGAGCAGTACAAATCTTAGAAATCTTACCAATTCTTTCTTAGTCATTAATCACTCAGAACAACACAGACTGGCTTTTGTACTTAAAAAATGGTAGCTTTTGTGTAAAGAACCACTCAAGTGTTCCCTTTATGCTTAGCTATTTGCCTGCTCACTCTTTCCTAAGGAAATCCTCGCCAGAGACACCGGGCATCCACTGGGTGTATCTGAAGCCGGTGGGGCAGCTGGTTTCATAAAGCTCAGGGAGTTTGCACTCACCACGTGCGCAGCGAAGTGACGGTGTATGTGTAGGTATCCCCTGCACACAGGCCCTTCATTCTCAAACAAGGCCTTGCAGAACTGGGACCCACCACCAGGGGGCGGATGCCGACCTCCACTCCGAGCACTGGCTAAGAGGTGAGGCACCAAGCAACGAGGGGCATTTCCACGTCCACCTGAGGTTTGGAAGCGCTTAGGCTGCAGGCGAGGGGAAGAGACCTGGGCGGTCACACTCTCACCCCTCTGTGGACTCAGCCCACAGCGAGCCTCTGCTGGGTGGGGCTCCTCCTGGCTTCGCTGATCGGTGCCCAGGGAGGTGGCTCTGGACTGCAGACCCAGAGCAGAGCCCCCACTTACTGCAGGGAGTGCCAGGCAGGGCTGCCCCTGTGCTGGGCAGGGCACACTGTAATCTGAGGTTGGCAGGCTAATTTGTGATCGCGGGAGCCCCACCTCGCCTGGTGATGTGGCTGGGTGGGCAGCAGTTGCGCTCAATTGTGCAGGACCCTCTTGATTTTACGGGGAGCTGGTAGGGCTGGGGAGGGGGGCGATCAGGACTCATCTGGGGAGTGCAGGGAGCGGCGCTACCTGCAGACCAGCCTGGGGTGGGGGGCGAGCCTGAGGCCAGGGGCCCAGGGGGGCCATAAGGAGCTCCAGGGCTGGACATCACAAGCCCCTGGCAGTGGGGAAGGCCTGCTCCCTGCTGAACTGTCTTTGTTCAACTCACTATAAAAAGCCAGCTGGAAATGAAATGTTCAGGTGGTGGTGTTGTTTTTTTAAGATTTAGTTATTTATGCATACAAGCTGGGGTGCAGGCCAGAGGCACGGGGTTCACCAGAGACAGAGTGGGGAGCAGAACAGGCAGATCTACTGAAATACACTGCTGAGGGGAGCAGTGGGTGAGGCAGGAAAGGTCTGCTGCATTAAGGTGGTTTCTTTAGGGTGTTAACCACCCCCACCCCCCACCCCCGTCGTCCATATTTCTGGCTGTCTGATTAAAATGCACCTTAAAGATTTAACTCCTGTCTCTATTAGCATTCGGTGGTGACAGGTGGCTGAACTCTGGTCTTGCAGTGACAGGAACCTGTAGGAAAAGCATGAAACTGGCCGTATGGACGTGTGCAGAGAACCTCTGTTTCTGGAAGGAATGTGTGGCAAGTGCCACGAGAAAGTTGCAGAAAGCGGGGTCTACAGTGCTGGGGGCTGTGGCTCTGACTCCATTCCAGCAAATCTGGGGGCACAAGACACCGGATGTAGACTGAATGACGTGCTGACAGCGGGGATGTTTCCTGAGCACGTTCAGGAGTGGAGGGCAGTGTCCAGGCCACAGTGCCTGGGAGTCAGCAGTTTATGGTTGCAGAGATCAGAGCGCTTTGAAGAAACTAAAAAATGAGCCAATTCTGAAACCTGCCCTATCACGGGCCCAGTGCTTAAAAGCAGCAGGCTGCGTTCTCGCTACAGGACACTCCACAGCTCCCCACCGCTCTCCTGGGTGTGGCTGCACCTGTTGTGAGGTGACCCAAGTTTTCACAAGAGCCTTCAGAACAGCTGCCTCTGTCATGACGCTGATGTTTGCAGAACGTTTCTTTTTATTGTGAGGTTTGACATCTCATAAAGGCAACGTCTCATAAAATTCCCGTGGCTCTTCTCCATTGGTTGCTTTTCAAAACAAGGTCCAACCCAAAAAGAGGCTGATGCCTCACCATTTACAAGAACATTCTTTGCATGGCATGTCACATATGGTTACAACCAAGGCTTCGGTCCCGATCAGAACAAACCAAACACCAGAATTGGTACTCAGGGGAAAGGACCAGAGGCTGGCTGAGTGGCTGCCCCCAAATCTTCGAGATAAAGCCTCTGACCACACCCACCAAGGTGGGGTCCTCACACCTAGAGTGACTTTCTCCCGAACCAAGTTCACTAACTTACTCAACCCATGTGGCATTGAATTTAGAGTCATTAGCAGCTCTGAAGTCTAAATATTTGAAGAATAAACTGAAGTCGGGCCTCCTTGGGGGCTCAAAGGGTTAATCAGCAGCCAAGGCAGCACCTATTTGATCCCCAGCCAGGGAGAGTCCCACATGGCACAGCAGCCGTCTCCTGCCCCTCCTGCTGTTCCCCTCAGCAGTGTACTTCAGTGGCTCTGCCTGTTCTGCTCCCCACTCTGTGTCTGCTGAATCCTCTCAAACCCCCACACACACACACATCTCTGGCCTACACCCCAGCTCTTGTATGCATAAATAAATAAATCTTAAAAAAAAAAAAGAATTAGGGCCTCTCTGGTGGCGCAGCGGTTGGGCGCTGCGCTGTGGAGCTGTGGGCAGCAGCAATGCGGGTTCGACGCCCAGCCGGGGAGAATCCCACATGGTGCGGCAGACCTCTCCTGCCTCGCCCGCTGCTCCCCTCAGCAGTGTATTTATGATCTGCCTGTTCTGCTCCCCGCTCTGTCTCTGGTGAAGCCTCTCACCGCTCCACACCTCTGGCCTGTACCCCAGCTGTATGTATAAATAAATAAATCTTAAAAAAAAAAAAGAATTAGCCAAAGCCATAAAAAATGTCTGTAGTAACAGCTTTTTAAAAAATATTTGAAATTCTCCTATTATTCCCCTCTTTATGTAGAAAAGGTTGTCAAATCTAAATATGGACCCATTAAAAGCAGTCAATTGCACTAGTTTAGCCTCCATTTCAAATCCTGACTGATTTTGTGATTTGATTGTGCAAGAAAACTAATATTCAATTGACTCTTTCATGGAAGAATCCCTGAGTCAGTGTTTATAGGGATGCTAGGGCTAGGGGGGGTGTGGATAACAGGTCACACCAGACTCCTGGCCGAGTGTCTCCAGCTGGTGTTCCTGCGAACAGTGACTGCTGCTTTCCTTGCGGGGATGTACTGTGGGACCTCACTTTCCAACAGGTCTGTGTATTATCATGTGGGTCTTTGCTAAAGAACTGCAGCTTTTGGACTTAGCGTTTAGCACAGCCATGGTGACTGGTACTGGGCAGTCACCTGAGTTGGATAACAAAGGATCCCCTTAGCAGTGTAAAAGATTAAAAAAAACAACAACCAAAATCTGACCTTTGGAATAATCCGCCATCAGAAGCTGCACAGGGAGCATGGGGCTGACAGGGGCTGGAACCCCTATACAGGAGATGAGGTGCTGGGCGTGATGCTTCGACTCCCCATGGGACTGCTGGAAGCGAAGGACCAGCCTGACTGGGGAAAATGCAGACTTGCCCTGACCTCCCGTCACTGCCTCCTTTGCCTTTGGCAAAGTGGTCTGTGGTGGCCCAGCCCATGGAGGGCTCCCCCAGGCTCCCCACAGCTCGCACGCAGAGGGGAGAGAAGAAACCAAGGAAAGAATGGCAACTGGGAAAGCAAAGGAAAATGAGGAATGTAAAATACAGAGTGAGCTCCGTCATTTTGTTTTTTACTCAAACACCCTCTTTACAAGGAAAAAAAAGTGTCTGAAACTGCCACCTCAGCACGGGCGGGGTAGAAAAAGCCCAGTAACAGAATCTAGTCGCCATGTTAGTGACTGAGAGCCGGGCAGTGAGGCGCCAGCTAAGGAAGCTCTGGGACCTGGAAGCTTCCACCCCAAAGAGCTATGGCAATGAGGGGGTGCTTGCAGACTCGGGCACCAAAATGCTGCCAGCCAACGCCTGGGACAGCCCTGAGCCCCCAAAGCACTTCTGCCCTGGGTGGAAGATTCCAGAAAACCACCCCAGGCTGAACCTCAGGCGGCGGCCGATTTCTCCACAGCCCTCCACACTTCAGACTCGCAGAAGCAGCCACCTCCATTCTGAAATGCTCCCACGTTTCAGACTGGGGCTGGGGCAGTGGAAAACTGCAAATCTAGTAGCCACAGAAGGAAGCGGGCACAGAAAGATCAGCTGGGCGCAGTTCAGTTCTCAGCTGTGACGACAAATCTAGAAACGCAGGAAGGAGACCCAGAGACGCTTGGCGAGGAACGTGGGTTTTGCCACTGCATTTCCAGGACCGGGCTGTACTTTGCTTTGGCACACTTCCCTGACAAAAGCCGATGTCCTCACCCTACAAACACGAGCCGACATTAATAACAACACGTAGGAGACCACTCTGCACAGATGCCAGATGGCACGCAGATGAGCTGGGAATACTCTGGAGAGTTTCACAAAAGTAAGACACAGGGCAATGGGACTCTGGCACGGGAGATGGGGAGCAAATTCTGTAGCCATAAAGGGCAGACACAAACAGTGCATACACGCAAGCTTTTAGAATAGGACTCACTGCCTCAAGCACACGGAGAAGCTGCAGTTCTGCCTCGCGCCCCCTCACCCCCGCAGGAAAGCCGCTGTGTGTTTGCTTTTGAGACATGGCGGCAAGAAGTTGATGCCTGAGGTTTTACCGCCATCTAGTGGCAGCATGAGGCATGGCTGCTCTGAACTGCCTCTGACTAACGTGAGAAGTGAGACCTCGACTATTTCTCCTCTGACAATGAAAGAAGATTAACTAGCTTCATTTCATTATCACCCATTTATTTCAGGTGAGATGCCACTTTTGGTTCTCAGCCATCAATCAGTTGCCATCACTGAAGGACCAGGTTGGACTAAACTGTACATTCTGTTTCCACCCAGGTGGAGAGGGAGTTACAGGAAGGAGTTTGAAGCCCTCTTCTCCAACACCATCATCCTCCTGTACCCCAGCTGTATGTATAAATAAATAAATCTTAAAAAAAAAAAGAATTAGCCAAAGCCATAAAAAATGTCTGTATTAACAGCTTTTTAAAAAATATTTGAAATTCTCCTATTATTCCCCTCTTTATGTAGAAAAGGTTGTCAAATCTAAATATGGACCCATTAAAAGCAGTCAATTGCACTAGTTTAGCCTTCATTTCAAATCCTGACTGATTTTGTGATTTGATTGTGCAAGAAAGTCCCTGAGGTGTCCCTATTTTAACAAAAGATTTAATTATAAGCAGAAGACATAAGACCTGAAAACAGGTTAGCAGCGTGGGGGGATGACAAGTGCTGTTAGAAGGGAGCCGTCTTCTGCCACCTGGAGGAGAAAAGAATTCAATGAGGTGGTGAGGTGAAGTGAGGTGAGGCGAGGCGAGGCAAGGTGAGGTGACAGTCACACTCTCATAGAAAGGACACCACTTTGCAGAGAAGTACCATTTCCCTGTTTTTAAAGAGGTTGATTGGAGGAGAAGAGGTTGACTGCAGGACAATGACAATAGGGACACAAAGGCAGGCAGATTCTTCTCCCTAGTGAGAAAGTAGACCCGGGGTACTTCGTGGCTTCACCTTCCAATCGTCCCCCTTTGCTAGGTTGACTGGCCGGAAACCAGAGAACAAAAAAAAAAGGAAGGAATTTGCATTTCTTGAGTACCTGTACTGTGGTAGATGATGTGCCTGAAACTGTTTTCCCCTCACAACAAACTTCACTGGGGTATGGTCTCTTGGATGAGACTAGGATCGTTTACAAAGATCCAAATCATCACTTGTCATTTCCCCTTTTTAATACAAAACTAGGTTAGTGTTCACGCAAAGTCTTGTGGGGAAACAGCCCAACCTGCAGATGTCAACATCCCCCAGGCCGCCACCCTCTCCTCACTGGGGCTTCCTCTTGCTAAAAAGCAGAGCATGAGGCTCTTGGAAGGTAACGCCCTGAATCAGATACCAGTGTTTAAATGTCAGTCAGCTTCTGTATCTGGGGATTTATTTTTCCTTCCGCAAAGAGAGATTTCCTTCTGCCTTGCCCACAGAGTTTTTTCTAGGATTTAGAAAATAATAATTACTAGGTGCCATGTCTTTGCATGAGATAGCGTGAACTGATTCTGTCAAACAAGGGATGTGAATTTGTCCCTCCTAAAATTAAATCTCCAGTGAACCCACACAACTGGCTTTGAGGCTTTGAGGCCTCCACCTGGCCTTTCCTGGGCCACCGAGGGCACCCTAGGCTGCCACGCCTCTGTGGTCCCGGCGAAACCTCAGGGCACATGACCCTTCCCGAAGCCCCTTCTCTCCATGCTGTCCCCCTCCCAAACGGGAGAAACGCACAGACAAGGGTCAAGTCCACACCCCGCAGAACTGAACCTTGCCCTTCAGTACCAACATGAAGCCAGCTGGGCAGTCTGCTGCGTCTCCACCCTCACGCCCAAACTCTGCTGCCACCATGAAAGAATCGCCACCACATCTTTATTGCATCTCCAGTGAGGAGCAGTGAATAACTTATTATACAAGAACCCCCATCCCCACCCCCCGACCACAAGTGCCACTGACAGAAGGCAGGAGGTGGGCAGAGCGTCAGCCTCTGCGAAGAGGCCCAGGAATAAGGGGAGGCAGAGGACTCAGGGCCAGGAACGTGTAGCAAGGACAGCTCCCGATTCTCCTGGCAAAGAGAAGTGGGCAGTGCACAGGTCCCGCAGAACTCCTGGCAAAGCATGGAGGGGACATGAGGTCTCCGTGGGCAGCCAGTGCAGGGAGGGGTGACCTGGCGGAGCCGCAGGGCCCAACGAAGCCCCAAGGCCCAGTGTTCAGCAACACCTCAGAGATGAGCAGGTGGGGGGGGGGGTTCAGCCTCTTCCACCGACGAGAGAGGGGGAGGGCGCCAGTAAACTGGCTTCCAGTGTAGACTCGGCGCGGGGGGCGGGGGGGTGGGGGGGCGCTGAGGGGCGGGCCTGGGCTGATTTGGCCCAGATCCGCAGTTCTGCTGCGGGCCCAGTGAACAGTGAAAACCCAGCCGCGCATTAGAGCTGCTGGCCGCACGAGCGACCTCCTGAAAGCCTGAGTGAGGGGCCACCCCGCGGTGGGACACCTGGGCTTTGGTCACAGGTAGGAGGGCAGGGAAGCCTGGGAGGCTCCCCCGAGATCCCTTCTACAAGGCGGATCCTAAGATGGGGACAAAGGAAGAGACGACGCTGCTGAGAAGCGTTGCCCGGTTAGCCAGCATCAGTCCCGAGCAGAAGGGTGGAGGCCTGGCCGGCCGGGAGACACGCTCCCAGGAATGGTTGTGGGGTTTCCTGAGAACACTCTGGACTTCACCCACATTCCTTGAGTTCCCCGCCGGTTCTGCTGACTTGTGTTTGCCCCACTCTTCAGAACAGAGTTAACTGCTCTCTTTTCTTCCCTCATAGTTGTTGTAAGGGCTGGCGTGGGCCCGTGGAATGGAGAAATTCTTCTGGGACGTCCGATTCTGAAAAGGAAGCAACCATGTGGTAAGACCCACTTCCTGGCCACTTCACTGCAATGCCAGCCTGGGCAGGAGTCGAATGTTCTATTGGCCTCCACCCTCCCTGAAAGTGCCCCCCCACCTCGTGCTCCCCACTCCAGTGTCCTGTGCGAGCCCCTTTGAGGCAGGTTAAAGGCAGCACATCCTCTTTCCAAGGGCGCCCTTTGCGGTCACAGGAATGACGACATCACTTGTCCGCAAAGACCGGCACTGGGGTGACAAAGGAGAGAGCTCACTCACCTGCAGCTGAAAATGGGTGGAGTAAGGGGCATACAGGGTGTCACCCAGATCCTCAAGGCCTGAAACAGACAGAGAGGAACTATGAAGGGTTACGGTCCCCTCCTTTGAATCCCTACCTGCCCCACCCCAGCTGAGTCATTTCTCCAAGCATGAAGCGTTATCCGAATTATCCAGTTAATTGTCACCTCCCGCAGGAAGTGATTGTGTCCCAGCCCAGGATCAGGCAATGACTAAGAACAATAGCAAATGAATAAATGAATAACTAGTTGCATACAGCACTAGGGAAACAGCTTCTCCAACATCCCCAGGAGCCCACCTCAGCCTGGGACCACTTCAAAAGCACATTTGAAACCAATCTTTTCAGACACAAGCCAGCCATCGACCTGGACGGAATCCCACGGGGAGTTCCTCACTTCCTTAACCACCCAACAAGGAGGGAACATATTATATTCTTTGGGAAGGGGCAGAATTTATGAGCAACTGTTCTGTAGGTATCTGGGGGGGACATCAGGAGTTTAAACCCGGGAACAGATGTGCAAACACATACACCACCAGGAATGTAATTAAAAGTGCAATAATTAAAAACTCATTCCTTTCCCACCCGCTAGATCTGCTCGATTACTAAACGAATACCTACACACCTAGGTGTGAGCTACTGTGAAGACCACGAGAATGAACCAGAAGGAGGGGGCTGCGTGGGAACTGGGATGAGAGGGGGCTGCTAAGTGCATGTCCAAGCTCTAAGCTGTTCAGGCAGGGTGAGTCCCTAGAGAGACTGGGGACTCTTGGCTCAAAAAGGGAAGAAGAAGGCCAGAGGCAGGAGACGGCAGGGACTCTGCGGGGAGGGAGAGCACAGCCCCAGGGCAGGGGGTTCTGAGCATGCAAAGTCTCACTAAGGAGCCACAGAGCTGCCAACACTGAGAGGCCAGCGAGGAAGGGGAGCAGGAAGTGGCGCCAGAGAAGCATCTCAGGAGAGCAGGCCCGCGATGGCGGTCCAGAAAGTGAATGGTAAGAAACATAAAAGGAGGGAAGACCCATTAGTGGGTGACCACAGTGGGTTCCGGATGGAGACAGAGAGTCACAGGAGGGGCGGGTAGGGAGAAGGGCCCCCCCACCCCCGCTCCCCTGCCCTCAGGCCTCCAAGCACCCAGCACCTCTCCCCTTCTCAGAGCTCCATGAGAAGGGCCTGGAAGCTTTGCACCTCACAGAGAAAACTGTCAGCTGGTGCTGAGCACCGTCCTTGCTGAGGCCCAGAGACCAAGGCCTGAGTCCCTGAGGACAAGGGCAGTTCCTGGGTATCAGTTTAGCCTCTTTTAAGAGAACAACAACAGAACACTGGCTCCGCAGAACTCCATGCAGGAGCGGATTTGATTCCTGTATGATTGGCAGATACCATCGCTCCCCTGGGGCCAGAGACATGCACTAAAAAATGCAGCTCTTCAGGCTAAATGGGAATTCTCAGTGATTTTGCAGGATTCCTGCTGGTTTCTGACAGCCCAGAGTTGGGCTCTATGGTCTCTGCTCTCAATCTAGAAAGACCCTGCCCTTCTGGAAGGAATGCCCAGTTATCACTAAGATCACAGTCCTACCTACCTGTCCCCAGGAATTGTTCTAGTTATTCCTTTTCCATCTCTTTGCTCCATCTTACTTCGATTCAGAGAAACGACCAGACTCCAGAAGTCAGCTTCTCATTCTACTGGTCTCCAGCTCGCTGGATGATTTTAAGCAGATCCAAACCCCAGGGACCTTATCCCTGCTATCTCTGGGGCTTTGGCCCAGATCATCTTGCCTGGTCCCCACTGACAACATCCCACAAGGCATTCTCCCCGCCGCCCGGCTCCGTACCGTGCGGGACTTCCTCCTGCGAGTACGCTCTGTTCTCCACGCCATAGCTCTGCTTCATGAGTTGAGGCTTGCAGAAGGCGTCATCGACGGGGTAATCCGTGGGGTTCCGCTGCTTGGTGAGCAGCTGAAACTGGGGTATCACATAAATCAACAGGAAGACCCAGCCATTGGCCACCAAGGCGGAGGCGAGGATGGTGTCGTCCCACTCGTCCGCGATGTCTGGGATCAAGAGCAGGGTGATCCAGGCCGCCCAGAGGCCGAGGGACAGGAGTGTGGTGAGGTAGATGTGGGCCCCGTGTTTCTTCCAGCCAGTGAAGGAGCCACAGAAGGTAAAGGAGGAGGTGAGGAAGGTCAGGGCCATCAAGAAGATGACGTAGGTGAGCAGCAGGACAAAGTCTTCATTGCGCCGGGGGCTGGGGAGCTCCTGGAAGATCTCAGCGTGGGTCCTGTTCATGGTGAGGACCATGTACTCGATGGCAATGACGTCCTGCACCAGGCTGAAGCCCACGGCCAGAGCCAGCATCACCAGCGTGGACAGGGGCGTCCTCCCGCGCACCAGCTTGGTCAGGTTGAGAGCGTGGACGAGCAGGCAGGAGAAGCAGAGGGAAAACAGGACGCCGAAGAGGAAGAAGCGTGTGGGCCCCGTGAGCCTGTCCAGCTGGATGATGAAGGCGAAGGTGAGGCCGAAGACCCCCAGCACTCCCAGGAGGAAGAGAAACTGGGTGGGGAGCAGCTTCCTTTTGTTGGAGTCTTGCACCTTGCACACCACGATCAGCAGAGCCAGCAGGAAGGCCACCGAGGTCACCGCGCCCAGCGCGGCCAACGCCTCCAAGACGATGCCCCAGACCTCAGACATATCACAGAGTCTATGGTACCTGGCGGGCAGAGTCGCACGGCACCCCGGGAAGGTGGTGGTGGGCGGGGCTGGTGTGGACATTGCGGCCCTGCATAAAGGCAGGTGGGGAGGGAGGGGAGTCGTGAGTCTCTAACAAACCCAGGCACGAAGCACCAAAGACAAAGGGGAAAGTGTGTCTGTTCAGCCTGAACATTTTCTGTCAGATCAGGAGACTAATGTTTCTCCACCTCTGGTGGCCAATTCCAAAGGCTGATGGAGGGGGAGGAACTCATCTTATACAACACCCCCCCTCCCCTTTTTGAACTATCCGAACACCTTCCCTGAAGCCAGACCACCTGGGCCTCATTTCAAAAAATGTCACAAATCACCTCTCACAAATCCCTCCACAGGTTCCCGGTGTCTCTGGCGAGGGTTTCCTTAGGAAAGAGTGAGCAGGCAAATAGCTAAGCGTAAGGGAACATTTGAGTGGTAAATCTCAACAGTAGCCTCAGGCTTTCTCCCACCACGTTTCAGATATTGCTGGGAAGCATCCGCTCTGCCCCTGGGTTAGGCTTCTGTGGGCTGCAGACTCCTCTACGGGAGGCCTAACACTGGCAACTTGGCCCCTGGAGCCTCCTCTTCAGCTCTGTTCTCACCTGTTAGAAGGGATTTTTCCCTCCTTGAGACTCCTAAGATGGGTCTGCTAATTGCAAGAAGTGATAGAAGGAATAGTCCTTGTTATCGCAGGCTCTTAATTAACTAACCGGAAAGAGGGATTTCCTAGTGATACAAAAATACCAGAGACTCCAACAAGCAGGGAGATCAATAGTGAGTGCTCCTTTTTATTGGGGACCAGACACTTCTCATTACCCTTTATCTGTGCTACTCAATTCCCAACAGCCCTATGAGGTAACAATCAATACCCCTATTTTACAGATGAGGAAAGCTGAGGCAGAGAGAGGTCAAGTTCCTTGTCCAGCACAGCCCGGAAACAGCAGAGGCAGGATGTAAATCCACATTATCAGGCTCCGGAATCCCACTTGCTTATCTACTACAGGTTTCTATTCCCTATTCTCATTCTCCCTCTCTCTCCCGCCTACCCTCATCAGATGCCCCATAAACCAGCCATTCCTGATTCACACTCTCAATTCAGCCCTAGGAAGGACAGGAGTTTCCAGGTAACAGATGATCCACAGGCAGGTAATCCCCCTTCCGGCTGGAGGAGCCTCAGAAACTGACATGGGTCACAGAAGCTTATGTCCCTTCTGTCCTGAATCTCTACGTCCACATATGTCTCTGTCCCCACAATCCCCTTGTCCATATTAGACCCCACTGATTTGCCAAACCCCATCGCAATGTAATTCCAAGGGATTCAGAACACAAGTGGGAAGACATTGAGAAAATGGAAGTGAGACAACATGCATGGTTCTCAACTACAGTCAGCGCCAGATAAGATAGCGAAATTCAAAATGGCTATGGTTTTAACCGTTTCTCAACAAAGTCTGGTATTTTCTGAATTATCTGACTGTTTATCAGTCTCTATGACATGATTCCTTTTGTTCTGCTGTATGCTATCTGTACATGGGAGCTGTTTTGGTTTTGGTTTGTAGGGGGTTTTTTGGTTTGGTTTGACTTCAGTTTTTCTTTTCCTGATAGGATCGTTTAGGCAACAGGAAAACGTTTGGGATTGACTAAGGAGAAATACAAGCTGGAGGGGCCGAGTTAGAGGAAGGATAGTTTTGAGGTGGTATCAAGACCTCATCATAAAAAAAAAAGCATCTTGGGTTCCTCTAGTGCCAGCTGGGAGACAGCATGTGCAGAGAGAAATGGGGAAGAAGGGGAAGGGCAGGGTTGGAAGGGGAAAAGGCACAAAGCACCACACCGGCTGGTCCTGCCTGGTTCCTTCTATCAGAGAAAACAACCAGGAGTTCTTCACCACAGACCCAGGAATGCTTATAAACAGGATTTCTAAGGTGTGCGCTATGGGTGCTGTGACCAGCCCAGAAGAAAACACCCTCCCCCTCCTTCCGTCCTTCAGGATAAGCCAGGAGGCAGAGACCAGCACAGGGGGGTGGAAACAAGCCTCACTCCTGGCTGTCCTGGTGCGTGAGCCTCCACCTCTGTGCAGACATGTAAAATCACGGTGGCAAACCGTGAAACATGCAAAACCACCTTTTCATTTAGGTGAGAATCATGGTGCCAGAACTGGGTCATTCGTGTAACTTCTACGAAAAGACAATGTATAAACACCTCAATGTGTGTGCTACATACATGTGTACCTGTGTGTTTGTGCATGCACACACACACACACACGAATGATTACTATGTGTTAGAATGTTAGAGGTATGCTGTGTTGGAATAAATCAACATCAGGTAGAGCTTAACTCTACCTTCCTAACTTCTTCATGAGATTTAGCTCTCCAGGGGCCTCCCTGGTGGTGCAAGGGGTTAAGTCTCAGCCTATGAAGCTATCAGCAGCCACTGCAGCACAAGTTCGATCCCCATCCAGGGAGCTGACCCACAGGGTGCAGCAGACCTCTCCTGCCTCTCCACTGCTCCCCTCAGCAGTGTATTTCAGTCAATCCGCCTGTTCTGCTCCCCATTCTGTCTCTGGTGAATCCTCTTACCCCCATACTTCTGGTCTATACTCTAGCTCTTGTATGCATAAATAAATAAGTAAATCTTTAAAAAAAAAAAAAAGGAATGAAAGAAAGAAAGTTAGCTCTCCAAGCTTCACTCTGTATCACACGGTCATTCCTTCCCCAGATAGCCACTGAACGCCGCGGGGCACCAATCACTATTCCAGAAATCAGTGTCAAAGGCGAAAGTAGATGTGTTTCTTGTCATAGTGAAAGAGACAGACAGACAGACATCATCTGCCACTTCTGCCTCGGGCATCTCTCAGCCTGAGAGTTCTATCACCTGCACCCCACCCCACAAAACCACCCCAAAATCATCCCCACCACCAGCCAAGCAGGGAGCAAAGGATGGTGTGTCTCACCGCTACAGGGTAGAGCAGGAGGAACACGAGGGAAAAGAAAGGCATGTGAGATTCAGACTGGAGTAACCCTCAGATACTAGTACAACAGAGCCCCCCTAAGCACATGGCGGGGGGTGGGGTAGGGACTGAAACCACAGGTGGCCCCAGCTCTCTCTATCTGCTATACTTTTCCTACACAGATATCCCTGTGATAAAGTTTAATCTAGAAATAGGCACAGTAAGAGATTAGCAACAATAACTCAGAACAGAACAGAACAATCACAACAGAAGCAACATGGACCGTGAACCGAGGGGTCACAGGCTTTCCGGAGAAGGAGGTGCATTTCCAGCCCTCATTTCCGAAGAGGCTGAGAGGCCCTGGGCTTGGGAACGGAAGTGGGCATCTCTAATCCACTCCCCAACTCCACTCCGCTGGTTGGGCCAAAGGTCAACATTGCTCTGTGCCGCTGAGGGAAGGGGAGCAGGACCTGTGCCCCCAGTACTGTGAGTAGCTCCTTGCACAAAGACAAAGGCTGGGAACCCAAAGACCATAGAGCCCCTGGACTCAAGTATCCTCACGACCTTTGTTGGACATATTTTCTTTCTAGGAACGAAGGCAAATTTCCCCATCTTGGAGGCCTTCTTTCATGTCCATTCTACAGAAAGGCGTGTCACTTTATAAATCTTTTTAAGATTATAATTTTGTAAATATTTAATGTTCTACTCATTTGATTGTGAATGGTGAACATCAGATATTCTATGGGGGTGTTTTATTATTTATTATACTTTGTTAAAAAGGACAGACAGGTGGTTCATTTTCAGAATTTTTTTTGAGTACACTGTATGCACGGAAAATGAAAATTAAAAAAGAAAAAGTTCCGTGAATCTCCCTCGCTCTCATTCTCTCTCTCACAAAATATCTTATTGCATATAATATTTTAGATAAGGGGACCAGAGAGGGACCACTATATCAAAGTCTGATAAGCTTTACTTGCTGTTGCCTACTCTGTGATGGGGGGGGGGGTTGGCAGGGAGGGGGAGCCAGCAGGTGCGCGCTGGTCCAGACCACAGTGCAGAAGAGGAGGAACCCAGTCTTCCAGCCACCCGGGAAGCCCAAGTCCTGTGCATCTCATCTTGGCTCCCTTCACCCTACACCTGACTCCCCGGGATTACTCATCAGGGTGGTGTCTGGCAGGAAAGGTATTTTCCTCTTCCCTTTGTTCTGCCACCTCCCAGCTCCTCCCTGCCAACTGTACCTTCCCTGCCCACAGGTAGGACAGTTAGTTGACAAGTAGTTGTTATTACAATGACCTGGTAATTCAAAGGACTTTGAACCTAATCCCTAGAAATCTTGACAGAGATTGATGAGAACTGAAGGACAGCTCAGGCTGGACAAAGAGACAATAAGGCAGAGACCTCCTGTCCCGAGTTGGATTTGCGGGGGGAGAGGGATTCCAGGGCCTCCTGACACCCACAGATGAGGGTCCATCAATGAGCAGTGGTGTGCAGAGGGGAGAAAACCAGTCTCCCTCAGTTTCACCTCCACCTCCCAACTCCAATCATGCCAGCAAGATAGAGAGATACTCTCTGAAATGCCATTAAACACTGGCATTTTAAAATGTTTTTTTTTAATTTATGCATACTAGCCGGGGTACAGGCCAGAGGCGTGGGGCGGCGAGAGGGTTCACCAGAGACAGAGTGGGGAGCAGAACAGGCAGATCAACGGAAATACACTGCTGAGGGGAGCAGCGGGCGAGGCAGGAGAGGTCTGCCGCGACGTGGTAATCTCCCCTGCCGGGCATTGAACTGGGCATCGAACTCGAGTCGCCGCTGCCGACAGCTCCACAGCACAGCGCCTAACCACTGCACCACTGGGGAGGCCCCAAATGTTTATGTTTTTAAGCACACTCAAAAATAAATACTACAGTGGAGATCCATGTACTCAACACTTGGTTTCAAGAATTACTAAAAATTCAAAAATTCTCAATATGGCCGATTTTACTTAATAAACATCCCTGTCCCACTCACTAGATTACTTGCAAGCAGTTCTCAGACAGCAGCTCATTTTAACCACAAATAAGTCAATAGGTCTCATTCAAAGATAAAGCTCCTTTTAACATAACCACACTTTAAAAATTAACAGTAAATCTTTAACATCAAATATCTTGTGAAGGTTCTTTTTCCCAATTCACTTACCAACATCTTTTTGAAAACTTCTTAGGAAACATTCTTTTTATCTGAGTGACTAATTTTTCTGGAATTATCTTAATACAGGGCTGTCAGCCCTTCTCCACCCTTCCCAGCATGACAGGAATTGAGCAACAGGGCAAATGTCCTGGGTCCCTCAAATTTAATCAGAGGAGAGGAAAATACCAAAACTTCCTTAACCAGCAAGTTTTCCCTGAGAAAATGGCATCCAGGAAAAGAGAAAATGGCCCAGGAACAGACACCAGGGAGGTGGCTGGCTGGGAGGTGCGGGACAGGGATCCAGGAAGCTGAAAAGGACTTCTAGAAAGCAGGATTTGAGGACGAAAAGGGTAGCAATCAGTATTTGGGACTATAACGGCCAGGAGCTAGGGAAACAGCCTCCAGAAGAACCTCCAGGCTGAAGCTAGAAATGAAGTAAGACTCGTAGCTCCGTGGATGCCATGTTGGCCACAAATCAAGGGCAGGAAGCGAGGGGTCAACCAAGTAAGCACTTGCTCCAACAAAGACCAAATGGGGAAGAGAGACACAACAGGGTAGAGGTCTCTGAAGTCATCCTCACCCTGGGTCAGCCAGCTGTCCGCACCTGACTCACTGCGCCTCACACCCCCTGATGATGGAATGTGAAGCAGTCTCAAGTCTGTCCTACAACAGAATGACCTGAGGCCCAAGGAGCTGGCTCTCCAAAGCCACAGAGCTCGGAAGTGGATGGGCCAGGATTCAGACCGGAATTCTAACTCCAGTGTCAGAGGAGTCAACACAACACAACAGCTCCTTTGTCAGGGCAGAAGAATGAGATGACCAGGAGAGACCAGCCGGTTAGAAATGGGGGCGACGGCATCGGTACACGGGTGCTCTGTTAGCCGTGCCCAGAAGCAGAACCCCTCTGTGAGCTGCGCCAAGTGTGCTGTGAAGCGTTTCCCCAGACTCCCAGAGCAGGAGATGGCTGTGTGCACAGGCGCTCGACTGTAAGAGACAGGGTAGGAAAGGAGATCCCAGAGGAGAAGATGAGACAGGGGGGCAGGAGGCACCCCAGGGGTCTCCCACTTGCGGACCTGACGCAGGGACGCTGAATGCCAACTTACGCTCCGCCACCGAGTTGGGAAGTGGCTGAGGACTCCCTAGTCCCCCTTCGCCGCCCCATCACCTGAGTCTGTGACTCCAACTCATCAGCGTCTCCTGGGAGGTCCGCTTCTCCCAGCCCTACCTCAAGCCACTGTCCTCTGTACCTGGACCACCTCAGAAGTCCCCGGCTTGCCACTTCTGACCACTCTATTGCCACCACGGAAGATCCTTTCACCCGCACGTCCTTTCACCAGAGACAGAACCAGCTGAGTTGACGTGCAGGTGAAAGGTGAACCCTCTCACCTCCCCAAACCTCTGGCCTGCACCCCAGATTATATGCAAAAATAAAAATAAATATACTGCCTGTCTCCGCCCCCTCCAGCTTCATGCCTCAACCCCCTCCCCCACCCAGCACATGAACTTCTTGCTCCTCCTCCAAACAGGCTCTGCCACCTGATCTCTTACGTTGGCTTTCAGCGCCGCTGTCTTGGTTCCCAAATAGGGAGGCCCCTGCGACGTCTCATCTGCATGGAGGTCCCCCTCACCCCCATTTCCCGCCCTCTCATTTGTCTTAGAGGTGCCTTCTTCCAGGATGCTCTACTGGGATGCCTGAGTCAAGGGGGAGGCACATCCATGACTCTCTGCTTTCCGTACCAGAGCGCCAGGCACAGCCTACAGAGGCCCGTCGCTAAGCTGGTCGGGGCGATGGAGCCCTGCACCCCCAAAGGCTCTGTGAAGGCAGGACTGCCTGGTTAAGTGTCTCCCCCAGCCTCTGGCCTAGCACAGGGCGCGTGGCAGGGAGCAAACCAGGCTGGAGGCCCGGGTGTGTGCTCATGTGCAGAAGTGGAGCGGGGTGGGGGTGGGGCTGCTCAGTGCCAGGGGTGGAGGGGGCTATACCTGGCTTCTGCACAAGTCCTCTGCCTGCTGCCTTAGTGCTGACCCCCTCCTTTTGGGGACTGGCTAAAATCACACTTGGGGTCTGAGGTAAGGGACCCGAGGTCATGCCTGGAACCCTGTTCTCCTCCAAGTGACTCCAGGTGTCTCCTAGGTTTCCCAATAAGCAGAGGGGAATTTACTGGAATTCAATCCCATAATGACACCCAGTAACAGTGACTAAACCCTGCGTTTTGGAGGAAGATGGGGAGGTTGTAGTGTGTGTGGTGTCTGGTCTTGGACATAAGAAAAGGCCTTTGAGTCATAAGGGTGAGACCCCTGCACTTACTCCAGCCGCTCGCCCAGCCAACCACTCACAGTCCAGCCCTCCCATGAAGTGATGCAGCCCGAGACCCTGACATCACCGGGCGTCGCCCTAAAACCTTTTGGAATGAGTCAAGGTCTGAGGGAAAGGTCAAAAAAGAAAGGGGGGAGGGAGAAGACCATGAGGAGGAAGAACAACAAAAGCAGGAGAAAAGGCAGGGAGAGGAAGGAAGAGGCAGGGAGAGAGGCAGATATTGGGCTCAATGCCAAACCCCCTCTCATCCTGCTCCTTTAAGAGGGGGTTCGCTGCTGATGTGTGGACAGCTCACCTCCTCCATCCTCTCCTCTGCAAAATGAGGGCAGGGGGGTCCTGAACTGGGTGATCTGAGCGCATTTTCCGCCCCATTATTTATCCCTTGGGGGAGGGGCACAAAGACTGTTTCCAAATCTCTCCCTCCCCTTCTCTCTCCTTACCCTAGCTTTTGTAATTAAAAGATTATGTGCCCAAATTCCTGACCAAACC